>JALLAS010001089.1:0-10319 GCA_036939415.1 Detonula confervacea
GGTGGGACCAGCCAATGGACCTGGATACGGCGAGGGCTGAGGCACTGTCCTTGGCCGAGGTAGCTACATTAGGTGACGCTGACCCTGGTGAGGACTGAGGCTTCGGCTTGGGCTAGGGTAGCCGGGTGGAGGCGATGTTGGATGTGACAAGGGCTAAGACTGCAGAGTGTTGCCTGGAGTAGCTGCGGATGACAGCATTTGGTGGAGGAATGTTGGATGGAACAAACAAAGTGGGTAGATTATTTAGTTGTGGATAGTCTTTTATAATCTTATAACAAGCGCCTAGGCGCAGCTGGAGCACCCCCCGGATCTTGGCAGATCTTTTATAGGGAGGACCAGCTGCGCCGGAGGACAAGGTAAACACACACACCATACTTTCTTTTCGCCGTCGCCATCGTATTCAGTCCGCCGCGGATGGCAGCGGATTTGAATTTTGAGCAAGCACGCTTTCGCCATTCAAACTTGAATATAGAGAGTGCTAAATTCCGCATTCTTTGCTTCACGCTTTTGTTCAAATCGCCACATCAACATTCACCCATCGCCACCCCTGTGCTTCTTAAATTGCCACTCGCTCGGTAGTCACCCGTGCGGGATAAACAAGACAATGACCCAAAATGTAACTTTCTGGTTTCAAAAGAACAGAAGCAGTAAATGGGGAGCCATGGATGATAAAATGACAAATAGAAAGGCTTCACTGGCTCTTGCAGAAAACACTGCTAACTATTATAGATAATAGGCGAAGGGGGGTCAAAGGAGTCTTTCTTTTCCTTTACTATGTTGGAGGGACAGAAATGCAAGCCATTAGTTTTATTGCAATTGTGCATTTTCATTGCTGTTTTATGGGAAATCTGGTGAATATGCCATCTACATCTACATTTCAACCACCTTGGAATTTTCAATCTACTTTGGAGGGGCGAAGCAACATACGCGCAAAAACTGGGCCATCAGAGAGCACCGGGCAATTGCTGCAAAGATTAATTGAAATGGACGCAAGAAAGCAAAAGTTAAAAACAAAAGAAGGGGTTATAGAAGAAACAATTTGCTATTGATGGACAGAGCATAACAAATCTTTATTATGTCAATAAGATCAACATGGGCCCCATGTCACTGACATGGGGCCGTTTTTATTCCTTTGCCAATTTTGCATGTTGTGTGTGCTTTACGCGTTTATTGAGAAATGCATAAAAAATGTCAAAAGAGTAGAAGACTACTGCATTTGGAATTGCTGCTCTTTGGCTTTTGGAGGGAGTGTCTAGCATGGGCTGACATAAACTAGATGTTGCCAACTAATCATAATGTAACAATCCATTAAAAACATATACTAATGATGTATCATTGAGGCTATGTATGATATCTTTTGTTCAAGTACTTCTAATGAGTTGCCAATTGTTTCCTCGTATTTTAGTGTAATCTTGTCAACAACATATTTGAGATGTTTATAGCTGAAAATAAAACAGGTATTGTAAGTTTGGACAACTTTTTGTGGAATGTCCAAAATATCTTTGTTAGAATGTTCATTAGGTTGTTCACCAGCTTGCTCAGTTGATTGCTACTTAGATTACTACGCATCACTGGATGGAAAACTGCTGTTTGCCGCAAAAATGAATATTAGTCACTTTTCTGACTTGATGAATGTATCAAGCGTTTCAGGTATAAAAATCATGTTATTTTCGTTGAAATACTTCCAAGTGGGGCAGCACTTCTGATCCACAACTATGTTGAGTACAGTAAATTTGAGCATGGCATCATGAGTGGCTCCTTCCATTGTTCTTCCTGCCTTGTTTTCCCTTCTTCTGATGTTGTATTTTGTCGGATTTGTTGCATTGAGCATTGGTTACATTGCTAAGAGACGAGTGTATTTGTTTGCTTGTGCCGGATGAGATGCCATATAATGGAGAAATGTTTTCTACATTCTCATTGCCACCAGCTATAACGCTCGTGTAGATTGGGTGATTGCTCCAACAGCCTATTCTTTGCAGACAGAATGATCATTTTTGAGTGAGTATCATTGTGAGTATCACTGCTTTGAAATAGAAAATGCTGAACCAAAGAATTGCAGTATCCATCATGAGATTGGTTTAGCTGATTCATGCAAGCATGGAACAATATTAGCTGAGGCAGGAAGCTGTGTTGCTGTGAAATTGAAGGGAAATACTGGTGTTCAAAGTGCCGAAGATCGTTTGAGCTGGCTCTTGGCTAGATTGATTTTGTTTTGAATGGTTTGTTGGTGGTACATCAGCAACTGAAATTGTGGTATCAATACCAATGAAGGTAGTTGAAGCGCGTTGTGATTCTCGTGAGGAATAGCTGTTAGAAGCAATGTTGGAATAAGCACCAGATGTTCTTGCAGCTGAGTCAACAAATGATTCGCTATTGCAACATGATTCAAAGGTGGAATGGTCAACAGAAGCAATGATGGCGGATGTAGCGGCCATTGATGAAGCACCGACAGCAAAGGAGGAGTAATGTTTTTATTCTTGTTTGCTCCATTGCAATGTGGTAGACCAGAACCAGTTTGGCTGCCCAGCCTATCCATGGTGGTGAATGATTGTCAATGGTCTTCAATCCTCCATGGCCAGGAGTCAAAGGCAGAGGTGAAAACGGAGGTGAAAGTGGAGCTGAAAGCGGGGGTGAAGTTGAAGGTGAAGGCAATGTATTTTGAAATGAAGGCAATGCATCACGGGCCATTGATCAAGCATTGATCATGCTTCTAAAATGTGGTCAATGGGAAGCAAAGTAGATCAGCGATGATTGCTAGGTCAGAACAGGTCATAAGGTGCCAATGATTCAGACATGGGACAGTCACAAGTGACGGCTAACAGCTGAAAGAGACTGGATCTTTAACTGATATTAATTTCAAAATCTACTGACATTCACTTGTGCCAGATCTTGTTGTGTAGAAGCTACGTGAGACACCTCAAAGTCGTGCCAAACCATGAAGACAGATACCATGAATTTCAAAGGTACATATCTGCCGAGTCAATACCATAACTAAGCAGAAAATATGTAATTAGACAGCGTCTATGTAGGCATGCACTGCCGTGTTAAGCACACGTTGTCTTGTTAACACATACAAAAAATGTTCATTACTTCCTGACCAACCAACAAGATCGATCATTCTCTTGTCATTAACAAAATCCTAAACTGAACTAAGATTACACATGTATCGTGAATTTGTCCCTATATAACGGAACATTCGTATCTCACCCATTAATGTGAATGCATGGAAATTATTTAAACAGCCCACAATTAATGGACCAACGTGAAATTAATATTGGTTGCATGTAATGCGTCCTGCTCCAAAAATTCCAGCTGCTGCACCAGTTTCGCTTCGATTGTGGCTGTTCATGTGCCGCGCCTTTTCAAAAATCCATATAGACAGTCATAAAATTGAATGACTTATAGCCTAGAATTTACCAGGACCTCAATGTTCTTCCAGAAGGGCTCCAAGAGGCTAATGCCTTGGTAGTCGCCACCACCTCTCCTCTGAAATAACAAATCCGTAACTAACAATAGTATATCACTACTCAGTACTCCCTTAGGAACTTAAAGCCATTAAGTGTTAAAATTTGACATGCACATTGCTAGAAAGCTCTCTTCAAGAGGCTTCTAGCAATACCTGGTTCTCAACAGCTGTCTCTGAGTCATCAGGTCGAAAGAAGCCTCACGAAGGGTCCAGATGAGATTGAATCGACAAGAGATCTACTTGAACCCGTCAAATATTTCTGACGCTTGCCGTTAAACACAACACACAACCATGCGCGTTGCGCGTTGATGGCGGGTGATGGGTGGTGTCAGCGCCCCAACTCGGATAGAACCCTAATGTAGGAACTAAGTATTGTTTTGCGGTACTTAAATGCCGGACTACGTATGTACGTCACCAAGGTACTTAATTGTTGGACAGAGGGAGTACTAAATAGTGGGGCTATGCTTATGCATGGGGCTTTCTCATGTGATCAGCATGGGCACCTCTGACCATGATTATGCATTAGTGGTGATGAGGATTTGGTGTGTATGTGTTACATGTGGAACAGTAGTGGCTAGTTTAGCCAAACCATCATCTATATAGAACCGGGGGTAATAGGCACCTTAGGACAGTCTCCTCTCCCTGGCGCTTCTATTGTGCTTGAGCTTAATAGCTTTTCAAGCTTGTTATAAGTTGTGACCCATGACTGCTGCCCTTGGCGGCTCTTGTGAAGGGATGCTGGAGCATTCTTCTGGCGCTGCGTCTCTGTTCGTAGATATGGGTCAAAGTCGTGCCAAATCGCAGACCACAACTTTGTTACCTTCTCACCATCCCACTCGTTGAATTTGACCCATATGCCTCGATCTCTTCCAAAACGTTCGACATTCTTCATAACTTGTTTCATTTTTGAATATTGCCGGGAGCCATGATCGAAGTGCGACACTAATGTGGGACGGACCATATACGATGGAGGGACATTTTCATCCCTGATTCCAATCAGCCACAAATTAATAAGTTGTATCAGAGTCATTCCAGTTGGATACTGCCATGCTGATGGCAGCGGATTTAATTGCCCATGGTGATAACCAATAGATAACTGACGCTTCTGCAACTGTTCTTTTGTTTCTTCCTTGACCTTTACGTCTTTCCAAGTAGATGATACTATATCTCTATTTGGACCAACTGAATCCATTGGCAGCACAATGTCTTCTTCCTCCTCAAAATAGAATCCAAGTGGATTATCATCCCTTTCTTCATCCGGATAATTTTGCTGCAGCAGTGGCTGTCCATTCTCTGCCCATTGGATCAACTTATCTAGCTTCGTCATCATTTCATTTGCCTGTGCATAGCCAGATCCTCCAACGTCTCTTGCGTCAAGTTCATCTTTCAATGATTGTTTGAAGGATGACTCTAGACCTGACCTCAAATTGGATAGTTCCAATTTCATTTCTTGAAACTCGGCCAGAATCATTACATCAGGAGGGATGCCAGTGATTTCTGGAGTATCGCTCGTTTGATCCCATGGATACTTTGTTGTCACATTATTTGCATAGGGTGGTGTTTCAATCATAAATATTGAAGTCCTAACGCTGCTATTGCGGTGGAGATTTTCATTCAAAAACTGCCGGTGGAGCATAAAAGATGCAATGCACATTTTGAACACACCAAACACATTTTCATTTGATTTGGCAACCTCAGGCATCCTATCTTTGATCCAAGTATGTAGTTTACCTTCACTCTCCTCCTTCTCAACCTTAGTGCAACCACTGAAATCAAAGTATGCACAGCTTTCAGCGAAGTCCTTTTTCATCCTATTCCTCCCTGATACAGATTTCCCAACAAACTGATCACCTGCGTACTCAAACTTGATGTAGCGATTCATGACTCCTGGCATTGCCCAGTTGGCCCGAAGACAAATGGAGGCTATTGGAGGGCTCGATGTAGATCCCGTGGCGACATGTGTGACAGCGCCCTTCCTTATCGAATGAGTGCCAAAATGATCAGGCGGCATACCAAGAGAAGTAAAAACCTCTCTATATTCATCGTCATTAATGATATCAATGAAAATCTTATTAAATCGTTCGTACTGAGAGGATCCTTCAAAGAGATCGCATTGACCATTGAGAATTGTTGGATTGCACATCAGGTGTCGAGCCATTGCAAGAACAGTACAAATGTATGGATTCTGCGGGTTTGCGTACACATGCCAAGGATGATCAATGTTTTTGGTACCTTCTTGGTCTGTCTTTGTCTTACCAATATCAAACAGCAAAGCATCCTCCTCCATTTTGACTGCATCAATCTTTGAATTAACAACATACTCAGCACGAGATATGAGATTCCATTCCAATAGGAGAAACGTGTGAGCAGCAACATGCTCTGGCTTTTCACTCTCAAAGAGAATACGGGCAAGATGCTTGTATGCACGGAATGGCAATGGCTTCTTTCCCTCTGTTGTTGACAGACCGAGTTCTTTTCTCTCCTTCGTCGATAGACGCCTAGTACCTTTCTTGTACGATGATATATTGTTCCATAATTCCTTTGTATTTTTTGTCTTCTCTTTGCTGATGCCACTTTCAGTGAAAAAATGTGATAACGCGGAACAGGCTCCGTCGTACGAAGATGGTTGGAGCCGAATTGTATGCTCGTCTTCGCCCACTACCACATTGCCCTCAATATTTCGCGTTTTCACCGTCTTCTTGAATTGGGCTAGGAATCGGGTGAATATTGTGAAAGTTAAGCCTTCCAATTCGATAGGAATGGTACTCGGATCAGAAGCATCGATTGACTGCAGAGCCTCAGAGCACGAGTGACGAATATTGTCTCTCAACTTGCAAGGCTGGCCGCGTTTGGTTCTTCTTGCTTTATCCATGGTGTGTGCACTTTCCATTTTGCTCAAAAGGTTTGGTTCGATGAGATGATTGTACTTGTCACCATTGTCAAACAACCAGCACATGAATGTAACATTCCTACTCTCATACCCACTACGAGTTGATGCTGCTACTCGTTCCTTCATCACAGCTTTTGTCTCTCGATCCAACAATGCATCGTCATTATCATAAGAAACCCCATCGCTAAGCCACATAGGTCTTACGAGTACTATTGCCAACAGCTTGATCAGAGGGTTTTTGTACTCCTCACGCCAAATATTCCTGCGAGGAATCATGATGAATTGAATCAATGGCTTAGCACTTAAAACAATGAAGCCAGTGATCGGTAAGAGGCCAAAGAAGCCACAGGAGCATATCAATATAGTGATGGCAGTAAGGGGTATAATGCAGCAAAGATAAAGAATGTCCATTAATGACATGTTATTCTGGGAGTTGCCATCCCGCCAACCATCATGTAGTTTGTTTGACTCATATAAATGACGCATCCAGAGATCATCGGGCACAGAGGATTTGGAGAGTTTGGAGGGTTTGGAGGGTTTGGGCACGCGACCAGGGTTGTAATAGCGATGACGGTGACGGCCCCACCGAGGCACCCTGGGAGGAAATGCATTGAACTTTGCAGGACGCTTGTACGGCTTCATACCAGAGCTGGGAAGTGAAGAATTTGATCAACCGATGAAACCTGAGGGCAAATGGAGATAGCTTTGTTTGTTCTGTTGTATGAGATCAAGAGTAGAGAGACGAAAGGTCTCTCTATGGCAAGAGGGCAAGAGGTGCACCGTGCAGTATCTACTTAAGGGAGTTACTATAGTTGTATTTTTATTGAACTTTGTCGGGGTTAATGAATTAGTGTGCGTCATATAGTGGTTAATTGATTATTCTATATCTTTTTGCGTGGGAATTGAGATAAAGATCCGTTGAGTGGTGTCACAAATCTGCATCCCTCGCTAACTTCTTAACCTTAAACAAGCAAGGTGAAATACTATGTGCTGCGACATTGTGCACCTCTCCTCCCTCAACTCCATCAATCACAGCTACATAGGAATCAGTAAAATAGGGACATCAGATATTTCCTTCAGTCAGCGAAGCTAGCAAGATAGCAAGCTATACAGCGATTTAAAGCGAATTCTACATGCATGTTTGTACCAGAGGTCTGAAGGAGAATGTCTCCCCCAATCCTCAAAAGCAGATTTCATAGAATGGATGACAGCACTTTTGTTAGAGCCAAAGCAACAGATGTCACCGGTACAACATTTCATACTTTGGGAATAAATGGAGTAGTTCTCCTTCAATTTTGATTTTGGCAACGTAGGAACCAGTATTTCTCCCCCAAAAGTCAGTTATGTCTACGTTATGTCTATCTACGATATGCTGTATTGTACTTCTCAGGTGTATGTATCTTGTATCTTATGCTGGGTTGCTAAGGGGGGTCAATTTAATCAATATTTTGGTGTTGGAACCCCCCCTTTGGTGCTGTTTTGGTAGGGTTGCGTACCCCAGTGGCGGAACTCTACCCCAGTGATGATGTATGCTAACAAAAGTGCACAATCAATAATTGACTGGTTGTTTGTCAAGAACACACTGATTGTGGGATCAATATAGGCAAATCCAGCCCTCTTGATCCATTATAATGACTCCACAAAGGAACATGCATTCATAACTGGTTCCAAGTCAATAGAGGAGGCCGCCGTGAGCCACGTCAAGGCTACCAGTTGAATGCAACATAGCTGAAGCATCAATGGGCACAAAGCCATTTTCATATTTTTTTCATATCGTATGACCATTATGAGACTACAACACAGCAGCTTCATTGATATCTGACTTACTTTTTGAGAATTTCAATATGACATGCTTCCTCCTCCCTAATAAAACCCTCAATTTGAGATCTTACCATAGACTTAGTCCTGTATGATCATCTTCAGGACTTGCCAATCAATTTTCATATCATTTTCTTATATTAGTATAACCATTGTGAGGCTACAACATTTATTATGAGGCTACAGCACAGCAGCTTCATTCATTATTTTTTGCTTTTGCTAGTAAGATGTGGTTACTGGGGTATAATCACTGGGGTAGCAAACAAGACCCCCCCCGAGGACAAGTTTCCAAACACCAAAATATTGATTAAATTGTCCCCGCCCAAGTATGCAAATAAGGGGGTTACTATTTAGGTGACTATCTATTTAGCCTTTTGGGGGTACGACAACCCATTTGTGAGCACGGCTGGCCAACAAGAGGGAAGAGAGCCAATGCATTGGAGCCGCATCCGGTGAAGGGTGTACGGCAAATGACACCAGTATACTGACTTGTGTCCAAATATGTGATGCCGTTGCAAAGTATATCTGGCCATGTGTGTGTGCACATGTTGTTGTTGGTGGGATAAATGCGGTTTTCCTCAGCTCGTCTGAGTCAGGGCTCAACAGAGAGTTAGGTGCTGGCACCTCGATTGGGGGGTTGACAGGGTCTATATGAAGGGAATCTGAGTCAAAGTCATTGTTGTTGTCCTTGGTGGGTTCAAAAAGTTTCCCATCCTTGACATCACGGATGTGTAGAGCGGTTGCATTGTAGATGGCAACTTTTGGAGTGGGGGAGGTGTAGGGGTGGCCATAGAAATATTGGTGTTTGGACCTCTCCTATTTTCATGTGGATATTGTGAGGGGGAGTACACCTGCAGGGCATGGACGCTGCATTGCTCGTGAGTCCATGCGCAAGGCAAAGGGGCGTATTGCCGGGAATGAATAGGGCTTGGCAGGCATGGTGCCAAAGAGAAAGTGATGGAACATGGGGCCCCATCGGCCGTAAGGACTGATAGCCACCGGGACGAGGACCTCATTATTATTGTAGACGCATTGAATGATCTCCTCACCAGTGAGAGCAGATTGGTTGTAAGAATTGTCCTTCCATCCCTCATGAGCTTGCGCCGCTCCTTATCCGTCAAATACTTCATGGCTAGGGCCGGTTTGTTGCTTGACGCAGCATTTGAGCGGGAAGGTGGCACATGCCCTTTGGGGGGTGTAATGGTGAAATCAAAACCGATGCATGTGTATGGGTTGGGGGGTAAGTCAGGGTACTTGAGGGATGATACGGGTCGAAAGGCAGAGTGGTAGGGTCAGAGAATTGTGAGTTTGATGACTGTGTGTTTGGGCTCAATATCAGCATGTGAGCCATGCCCGATGATGCCCGACGTCTTGAGGACTTGTTAGAGGACCGGGGCTGTGTCATCTCTCATGTGATCATGCATGATTTTCTTGGACACCCGTTGGCAGCAAAAAGTATGCATGCCAAAGCTGTCAATGGTGGTTTCACATAGGTAGGAGGGGCAATGTGCATCATCAAAGAGTTCAGGGTGCAGCTTCATCTGGAGGATGATGTCGAATAGGTCGTTGGGCCTTTGTTGGGAAGGGGCACTGGGGCATATGCTGATGATGGGGTAAGAGCTAGACTCGATGAGAATTTTACTGGGCTGGCGCTGCAACGAATGCTGCTATGGTACTAGCCTCTAGCTTTAGGCCACTATATGATAATTGTTTTTGATGGCCTCATCTATCAATGCTATGTTCTAGGAGTATTACCCATACCTCATTTTATTCTGAAGACAAAAATTGCCTGAGAAATAGACAATTCAATATCACAGTTTAATTTGCGGAAATTTGTTCGTTTACTTGTATTTATTTTAACAGGATTCTAGGTAAATCCATGTTGAAAATTAAAAGCACTCAGATCGCTAGGATGATTATGAGTTCTTATATATGATACCTACATAATGAACGTATAACAGCCTACCTTAATGTCGAACACGATTCAAATCAAAATTGTGCAGAAGAGAGTAGGTAACAACAACGTGATGGATGTATACACCCTATACTTTGAGCACTCTCTAAGAGAGCTGCCAAAGCTGGGTATTGTACACCAAGCCGCGCGTTGAGATGGATGGGTTCTAACCCGCATGCCAACTGCTTTTC
>JALLAS010001090.1:0-10340 GCA_036939415.1 Detonula confervacea
GATCTCGATGTTACTGGGGTGAGCTCTTTAGCTCCAATCCAGTAGGCAAAGACAAGAAGGTCACTCCAAGACTTGATATTACTTGTTAGCAACTTTACTCTAATCTGGCCCTGCTCTGTCCCATTCGACTACTTAGGAAACTGGTGAATATTTTTACCACTTGACAAATGCAATAAGTGCATCTATCATGAGTATTATCAAATTCTTTCAGTACATTTGTTTAAGTTGCTGGGCTCATGGATTGAGGCTAGGATTCCATATATAATCCTGACAATGTTGTCCAATTTAGAAGCTTTTAGAACTTGGTTTTGCTTGGCAGATTATCCACTTCCTGTTTGCTCACATGCATGTTTGTCATTATTCAATTTTGGCACGCCCATGCTTCTCAAATCCCTTGATCAAATCCTTGGTATTTGCAATTGCAGGGAAAAAGTGAACTTGACCAGGAACTGGAAACAAAATAAGGTTAGTTAATTCAATGACAGATTGTTGATGGCGTATGGAGACTTGAAAACACTTACCAGCTCCATTTGAGATGGCTTCCTCAGAGTTGGCCTGTTCGCCGGGCCCAACATTCCATTGATCTTCTGGCGTTTGAGTTTCCTTAAAGTACACAAGAATAGGAAACGATCGACTAGGACTGAACACAGAGATCAAAAGAGCATTGTGGATTGGGTAGCACGAATGAACAAAAGAAAATGCAATGATTCTTTCGACACATATTTTGCATGTACTTACAAGAGGTCATAGTTCACGAACTTGTTGTAAGCCCATACATTCTCCCCACCTACAACCACGTTTTCTCCAGTGGATTGAAGGTTACTTTTAACAAGAGCAAAAGTTTCATCATCCAAAGTGAAACGAAGTGTGGTTGTTTGAAATGCCAGGAATAAACCAAATATAGCTAGTGGAATTCCCAAGACGAACGACGATAACTTCGATTTCAATGGCGATCCGGGAACACCAAACACGGCACCAAGAGCCAACGATCCCAATGCTAGGTTGTAAGACGGATCAAGCACTTCTAATCCTGGGGCAGCGGAAAGGTGGCTAGTCCGAGAGTATGGCGTAGGCGATGGCAAAATTGTCTCCGCAAAGTTGTTGATCGACCTGTCCTCGGACAAAGTCGGTCTTGTGCGTGGCTGCGTCGCAAAAGGCGTTGATGTGAAGGCATTTGCGGTTCCACCCGCAAGGAGGAATAGGAGGGCACCAGTTTTATTCATCGTCAAGGGATCCGTAGAGAATAGACAACAAGCAAGGTTTGTAATTGGTAATTGACGACTCCGTTGTATCAGGTTGTATCGTACGATATGTTGTTGATGTCGACTTGCAACTTCTTGTTTGCAAAGCTAGAGAAAGCAAGAGCCGACGGCCGGCAGTGCAAATCTTATGTACGATCTTCAAGAAGGAGCTCCAAGCTTCGTTATTCCCGCATCACATGTCACATGAAGGCGAAGGGAAAACCCCACAGAAAACCCAGCCTCGGTGCGTCGCGCGCGCCCAAAAATATTTACTGCGTCCACAAAAATCGTATGAAAGTGAAAGCTGAATGAATGGATCCTTGAATGGATGAATGAGGACGTGAACAGCATGACAATGGCCGTGAACAGGAATGATTTCTTACCATCTGGTTTGCGCTTCAATATCACAGAGAAATAATGTTGTCCACATAGATAGCAAATAATGGTTCCAGACAAACGAGATGGCGTTCTGGCATCACGTGAAAACGATTCGGCCATTCAAGAAGGAGCTGGCATTGGCTTGGACAAAAGGTTCATGTCAAAGAAAGGCGAGAAATACTACTCAGTGCGCTATGAACGGGAATTCTCAAAGTTTTTGAGCTCATCCAAGTCAACATTGAGCAAGATTCACAAAGAGTATCCAAGCCAGTATGTTGAACGAGATGTATCCTCTCAGGATAAAATGTGGCGAAGTGTTTTACATCTGCAAGAAGTGATTTTTGGCAATGGAGAAATTTGGTCTGAGTTTTGAAGGAACAAGCTCATGCAAGACCTCCACGACAACTTCTTTCAGCTCACAAGAAAACGATTCATTTCAAGGCCTAACTTTGAGTGCTGTATGTTGAAAGCATCACGTGGCTATGTCCACAGCAGAGCTTCACATGACGAGGAATTAGTCTCAGCTTTAGATCTGGTGTATGATTCGTTTGATGCACTCTCAAAGGAGATTTTAGATTGGAGAAGGTTTCTGTTCTACTTTCACTTCACATTGGATCCTAGGAAAAGTGCAAAGGAACAGTTGCTATCTGCTTTCTCCAAGATTGGCAACAAATCATGCGTTGACTTGCAAGAATTGAACTTGATTCTATTTCCATTGGTCAAAGCTGACTCCACCAGCCATATTTTATGGCCAATGGACGAAGCATGGGCGCAAGTGAGAGCAGTCCAGCAGGGCATGGACGAGAATCTCAGGTCATCAAAACTAACATTGACCATGTTTCAGCAGATGCTGGAGCTGGAGCATGTAGGCTTACACACATTCTTTCACCAGTCAAAACATGCTTGGGGTAGAGGAAGAATATTTCCTGTGTACATTTGTCAATGGGAGGAGGACTTCTATAACAAGACTCTGCTTCAGCTAGTAAAAACGAGTAGACGAGACAAAAGTATAGTAGGCAAGTTGATCCAAGACAATACAAGAACAAAACTTAATGTGTGGGTACAGTGGCTTGAGTACGCCAAGTATCAAGGCTCGTTAAGGTCAATACTCAATAAGTTAAACCACAGAATGAAGTTGCGGAGGAAAAACCGAGGTTTGTCCGCCTTTGCACGACGAGTCGCCAATGAAAATGCTGCGCTGGAAATACAACGTGTAGGGCGGGGCTTCTTAGGAAGGAACGTAGCAAGGCATTGCTGGATGATATATGTATCTGCCACGATGATTCAAACTCACTCTCGCATGTGCATTGCCAAGAAAAATTTGAACGGTTTATCCTCAACATAAAATAGGGCCATTATTGAAGTTCAGCGCCATATCAGAGGCGCCCTAGGAAGGAGCCTTGCTCTGAGGAAGCTCATGACATTGATTGATCAGGAATATTTGAATAATGTGAAAGAAAGAGAAAGACTGGAAATGGAGAGAGGTGTATGTTGTCTGACAAAGCTGCAAGCGGCTTGGCGGAGAAAAGAAGCAATAGCAGAAGTATTTGAACTAAGACAGAAGAGGCAAAGGGAGATACTTATTCGTCGTGCAATGGAAACAGAAAGGGACCGATTCCTTCGTGAAAGACAAATATGCAAAAGACAATTGGGAGCCTTTTACATATCAATGAAGGAAGAGCATGATAAGAATGTGCAAATTCAATCGAAAGTGAATATAGATAAAATGAAAGTTAGGACGCTGCAACGACGTCTCAAGAACGAGGAGCTGATAAATGCAGAGCCAGACGGTTCAGAGCAGATCGCAACGGAGAAATGGAAGAGCGACTGGGAGGTAAAACTTGAATCGGGTGTAGAGGATAAGAAATCACATTGTATACACTGTCTCGATCAGCCAGACAATTCAGAAGAGAAACAAACAAGAGCAAGTGTAAAAAAGCGAGTGAAAGACAGAGTAGTTGTGGTGCTTGCACGGGCCAAAGAAAGAGGTATCCCTGTGGAAACTCCTGAGGCTAAAGCCGTTGCAAGAGAGGAGATTTTACACATTATCGGCGAAGAAGAGAGGGCAAGACTCCACAGTGAAATGAAGAAGGCATTTCTAGACAGAGAAAGGAATAAGGAGGAGGCGAGGCTGCAATCAAAAGCAAAGCAAAGAGATGCACATGCCAGATCGACGCTTTATTCTGTGACATTAGTGGCAACGGCCTGTCGCAGGTGGCTCGCAAGGAAAGAACTCCGGCGATTGTGTTTAGAGACATACGAAAAGAAGTTTGACGAATGGAATCATGCATTTTTCTACAGAAATAAAGTCACTGGAGAGATATCTTGGTCTAAACCGAAAGCTATGGGTGTGTTCGAAATTCCGGCCAAAGATGAATGGAAGCTACTTCGCGACGCTCACAATTTTCCTTACTACTTCAATCCACATTTACTTGAAATGAGATGGACTCCACCTGCAAACGGAGAGATGTGTTCGGGTATAGTGAACCATACTTGGTGGAGAGAGTATCCAATACGATCAGGTCAATGCCCAAACTTTGCTTGCAAGTTGAAAGATGATGTCATGAGATACTGCAATGAGTGCTGATGATAACCATACAAAATTAAGACAGAAAGATTTTAGTATATATTAGCAGGGTATTAGTAATGAACCTGTAGAGACTTTATATCTTGGCTCAAACCAGAGGGAATCCTCGCATTCGGGTGACGGACGCCTGCTGACACCTGCAATACCCTCACTCACCCCTCTCTCGCCATTCTCATCATAACATTCATCATACAATACCGGCAATCAAATCTTCACGACCGGTTCCGAATCAGAACAACGTCACGAAATTGCGGCCTTCGTTGGCCACACCTTGCATGAGAGCGGCGACTGCATAATATATCCTCGTGAACTATCCCAATGCAGCCTAACCGCCAACGCTGACGGAACCACGCCCCGGTCTTCCGGCACGCCGCTCTACTGCCAGCATTCCACGTACGCTCCAAATGCTGGAGCGCACACCGATCCATACAATATTGCTCCGCATCACACACATCCACGAGCAATCCGGCCGGAAGTGATTTAAATGAATTAACCTCATATTATTATTATTTGTGTTCCCTGTGCGTGATTCATTGTTCTTATTCGACTTCTCTCTTGTGAACTTGAACCCAGATAAGTGACTAACCACATGCAAGACGTAATATATTGCAATCAAATATAACAACAACAACAAATCTTTTGAAGGTACAATGCATGCTTGAACTACCAGCACTCAGGGTTTATCAAGTAACGCCCCAGGCAGCAGGGTGCCAGCATCATCACGTCATCATACAACCATGCGCCAGCTAGATATCTACAGCTACAGAGCAGCACTAAAGGTTCACGAAGATTCAAAAGATGGTACAATATGCTATGCATGATGGCAAGTTGTTGCTATTCTAAAAATCGAGCCTCCATACTATGTTCATTACCAACCAACAACTTATCAAGTTTTGCAATGAAACGTCGCCATAATCAAACGAACACAGCGCTGAATCTATCACCCAATTGCATACCCTCAGATGATTCAACCTAACCCTGATTGACAAGTCGTTCGTTATTGCTGAACTTCATGCCTGTCTCGGCTGTAATCCACATCATCATCTCTGCACCTTTCCTTCTCTCTGAGAATAAACATGAACCACAAGTAGGTACATGTGTATTGATTGTTGAACTGCAACAACCACTTCCTTCCTAATCTAATGCTGATGCCTCACTATCCGTCATCCGTATATATCTCCTCCTCGTTAATGTCATCCACATCTCCTCATCCTCATTATTTAATACCGCAACATGTAAGAACGGCAACGGATCCAGTTGTAATCGGGAAGCTCGTGAATACCACCAATCGCCGCCAACGCATGATCCTGATCATTGATCACCTCGCTCGCCGCCGTCTTGACATCCTCCATCGTCAGTGCGTCCACCCTCGCCAAGGTCTCGGCCAACGGCATGACGCGCCCGGTGATCTGAATCTGCCTCGCCATCTCCTCGCCAAAGCTAATGTCGCGTCGTACGCCGCCAGAATCTGGGTCTTGAGCACGAGCTTGGACCGCGCGAACTCCTCGTCGCTCACGCCGTGCGCCAGCCTCACAAAGTTGGGCATGACGTACCACAGGAGGTCGTCGAGCTTGTTGTCGGGGGCGGTGGCCACCATGCCGAAGAGGCCGGTGTCGGAGTAGGACAGGTTGAACGGGGAGACGGACGAGGCGAGGTCGTGGTCCGCGATCTCCTGGCACATGGCCGGGGCCACATTCTTTCCCAGGCCCGAGGAGGCTTTGTAGGATCCGAGGATGGTCGTCATGAGGGCCAGGGGCATGGCCTTGGGGTCCGTCCAGGAGGCGCCCTTGAAGGCCAGGGCGATGGTGGCCGTGTCCGTGTTGTGGGAGTCGTAGCGGATTCTGTCATGATCATGTTGTTGTTATGGCGCTCGAAGTAAATACAATTCCTTCCTCTCCAGAAGAAAAAATGTGACTCTAAACTGCCATATCAAGAAGGATCCAATTTTAACAAAATGTGCTTCGTATGGGTTCCATGCCACTATCCAGTCACTCCAGTTTGGGGCACGCATTGCAATCTATGGAAGGTACAAAGTACGCAGGAGACTATTACCCAAGTATTTGGGCTCGTGACTTTATGCTCTGGCCAAAAACTGGATCATAATCTCGTATTTTATTTGTTTCGATCACACTGGTTGCTTCTTTTCTTTTAAGGTTCAACGTCATTCGGTGAATACTGCATAATTGTACATGTGCATGTTTACATGATGTGTGAATCAAGTATCATCAACAGCAACTGATTGCTTATCTACTTTAAACTAAATTGAACGGATGTTTTTGAATCAAACATGAATAGTTGATTCTGCTTTGCCCCGTGGCACGGTTCTTTCTCTATGTGATACTAACAGGACATCAACAGAGTGCAGACACCTAGTGATATGCAATGCCCATACGAGGTAGCTTACAAAAGAGCCAACGCCTGCCCACCACAATTGAATGCATGAATGAATGTTTTAGGTCAATGATAAATAATCAATTCTGCCTTGCCCAAAGAAACAGCCTTTGAAGTCAGCAAAAGTTAGGAGGGATCTCAATACCACTTGTACAAGCCAATAAAACACTCTTATAAAAATCTCTTCCATTGAGGTATCAACACAACACCTCATCCAAAGCTTGCTCAGCACGTTGTATTGTATGTTACTATGCAGAGTTTATTATGCTCAGATGTATACTATATTGACCTGTTGTATGGCCACACCCCTTGGATATACAACACTCATAATATACAACTCATAGTAATAGAGCACCTGCACCGCAAAAGTAGCTTGTTCATGACAATTTACATTTATAAATGATGAAGTACTAACTATTGATAGGCTCTATGCACATTTTAAGGGATGATTATTGCAATTGGTAGGGGGGAATATGGTGCAATTTCACCTTTATAATGCACTTAGCATATATCAGTACACTTGGTATTTACCAGTTAGCCCAGCAGAGCCGGAATGGGGGGCAGGTATAAGTATCACATGCTGCTTCTGATAGTACCGTAAGGGATTTTGATCTAGGCATTTGTATAACCAAAGAGATGTCACCAACTAAAACTATTGTCACTGTACACATACAAAGTCACCCTGCTTCATTCCCAATACAACATTTCTAGCAACCTGCTGGACTGCCACTATATATATCGAGAAGTTTGCACACACAAACTCTGTCCTGATAGGAAGAGACATGCTTGAGATGTAGCATACAATGCATCAATATGAATATGAATTTGATAGTGGGGGTAAATGTGTTCATATCAATACAATAGATAACAGGGAGGGTATGATATGAGTGTACGATGATAACAAAATTTAAAAGTATCCAAGTTCTACAATGATACTCACTATTCATCAGCATTAAAGTCTTCACGGAAGGTCCAGAATTGTATGTAGACTAGGCTGCCACCATATGGCTAGAGAGCTGTGGGCACATGTTATGATGATACTATCCACGTGTTGGGCACACTTTTCTATCCACGCTGGGCACATTTTTGAANGGAGAGATATTGCTCTCATTACTCATTATTCTTTAACTGCAACAACAACAATAAACTCACCGAACATCACTTCCAATAAACGCCGATTTCTCTCCTTCCGCGACCACAACCTCGCTGCTCCCAGCACCGGCACCCTCCGCACTCAATCCCCCATACGCCTGCTCCGCAACCTCCACCAACTGGGCATGACTCCCGCCGCCGGTCGCCACGACGACCACGTCGCTCCCCTTCACGCCGGCCAACGCCCTCGCCACGTCCGACGCCGCCACGCCCTCGAGCGACTCCGCGCTCCCCTCCAAGGCGTTCCCGAGCGAGTTCCCCGCGGAAGAGGTCTGGTAGGCCGTGGAGTGGAGGTGGTCCATCATTTGGGATTCGTAGGAGGCCCCGGCGATTTTGGCGGAGAGGGTGGCCTTGAGGCCGGCGAGTTCCTCGTCGCTCATGTTGGCGTTGGAGAGGGAGGTGATAATGGAGGGGACGGAGATGTGCTCGCGGCCCGCGGAGCCGCCGAGGGAGGCTGCGAGGAGGGCGGCTTCCCCTCCGACTTTGTCGTGGCGGGAGCCCGTGTTGGTGATGCGGGTGGTGGTGTAGCTTGGGGTGGCGGAGCTGCGTTGTTTTTGATGTTGTGTTTTTGTGATTTGAAAGAATGTTGTGCACACGTTATATTGGTATGTTAGTCGTTTTGAATACGTAGTCACTCATTGAAATTGGCATGCATTCAAGCTGCACTTCAACTTGCAAGCAGAAGCAAATGAAATTAAAATACAAGAAACCGGCGATGGAGCCGCAGTCCTTGACACGACTTTCAAGCCAAAAGAAGGACAATTTCCAAAAAGTTCAGAATAAGAGCTCATCCAAATCATGGAAGTTGCATTGCCAACAACACCAAAAAGGTTGGTTTTTGTCCCATGCTCCCACGCAAGTTTTGTACCCAAAAATGCAACATTGTCAGCCTCGCATGATGGATTCATAGGAGCTGATTCTTCGTCACAATCATCCATTTCCCTGGGCGCTTTGCTTCATTTATTGCCCCCCCCCCCCCATCATTCCTTATTATGTTTATCCTCGAAAATCAACCATGTATTTCTTCGTTGACAAAATTGTTGGGAAATGACTTGTTATATTCTGAATGATAATTAGTTGTGGAAACAGTTAGCACTAACCCCCCACCACGACCCGCCCCTCGTGTAAAATTATTATTGTGGGGAGGATAATTTAGTTNCCGATCTTAATTTAGTTGAGGCGAACGAACAAACAAACAAACAAACAAACAAACAAATAAACATGGAAAACACCTCCGGAAGAAACTTTGCTCCCCTTTCTGTCTCTCTCGTCTAAAGCTCTCTCACACGCTCCCCAAAAATAATCGCCATCGGGCGCTCACAATTATTCGTATAACTAACAAAAATCCGCCAATGAAAAATCAAAAAGCGTCCCATCGAAAACGAGAAACGAATGAAGAACTAAAGGCATGAATCAATCGAATCGAATCGAATCGAATCGAATCGAGAACAATCCAGCCACTCACTCGGCACCGAACAAGCTAGCGACGGTCACGCCATTATCGAGCTTGGTCACCGTGGCGGCGGGAGCTTCCGAAACGTAAGTTTGCATCAACGCATCCGTAGCCGAGGCGGTGGTCGCGGCGGCGGCGGCCGTGGAGGACATGGTCCGCATTGGGGGGGAGGCGAGGAGCCGACGGGTTGCTAGTTGGAGCATCATTGTCATGCTGGTTGTCGTTTCTTGTGGAAGCGGGGGGTGCGGGGTGTTGCCTCTATCTAGTAGTTGTTGGATGCTGATGCCGATTTAATTGATCGTACTGTGCCGACGCTGGCGTTGGTAAATAGGTGTAACGAAATAATATAATTATATTTTGTATATATTCAATATTTGCAAGTATGATTGAGTTGTAGTAAAATAAGTAGGTACTCAATCGGGCAATGATGAATTCGAGTAGCGCTTCAAATCGGTTCCGTTGCACTCTCGGTGGTCGGACGAGGGACAGACGGTCATTGAGCGGAGTTTTGAGCGGGAGATTTTAGTTAGGCGATACGGTACGATGGAGATACGATCAGGATACGATGCATCTTTGCCCATGTACGATATCCCTACAGTTCCAAAAAGTCAAAAAATTAAAAATTATGGTTCCCACAAGTTAAGGTCAAAAATCTTTGACTTTAGCAAATAACTAGCAAAATCACGTTAAGGCTAGCGAATCTCAAGTCAATGATTCGTGGGTAGATAGCAAGCAGCAAAAATCTTTACCGCTAATCGCGTCCACCGTCCCACCATTGTCATTGTTAATTATCTCCGGTCCCAATGGACGCTCGAAAGAGCCACACCCCTCTTCGCCAAATTGTCACACCCCTCCTCGCCAGAACATTCTCCAGAGACCACACATTGGTCTTCATCACCACCTCTCCGCTCAATCCTTCACCGCCTCGGCCTCATTCAAATTCGATTTGACGCCACGTTCGAATTCGAGTTGGGAATGATGTCTTTTGGCTGGGAGGCACCTCCGCCACCGCCGACAGCGGACAGTTCAGCAGCAATTAGAAACAAGGGGCAAGAAATCCTCCAATCTCTTCCCGAAACCACCATCACCTCTGACCTCGGTATGTAGCGTCACCTCGGCAGTGGGAGTCGGAGCCCCA
>JALLAS010001091.1:0-10320 GCA_036939415.1 Detonula confervacea
CCTCTGAAGGCGCCATGACCGCGTGGACACATGCCACGAAATGGAAAGGTATGGTTCTATGGCAGGACCGTCCCCGAAACGTGTTTCGCTACGATGCATAGCATGCTTAGATTGATCATAATTGATAGGCAGCGCAATATTGTGTCTGGCCTATGACAGCTTTCCTTTTGGAATTTATATCTTCTGTTTACTTGCAATATGATCTACATCTCAGTCTCAACTATGCCCATGGATTTGATCATGGTTGTATCTTCATCAGCATAGATCACACAGTGTAGAAACTATTCAAAGTGCAGCTTGCTATGAGCTCTGCAGCCTGTCAATCAGTTCAGCCTTTTTGCCACCAACCTTGAGTCCCTTGCTTCTCAACAAATCCTTCAATGCCGGCACCGTCAACTTACTCAAGTTATCGCCATGGTTGCTTTCTGGTGATGCCTGCTGATTGCCACCACCACCGCTGCTGCTGCTGCTCATTGTTTCGATCTCTGCCACTGGCGATGATTCCACTGGCGATGATCCCAGCTCATCAGCCATGTCGTTGATCAAACTCGAGAAGAAGTCATCTTCCATTACATCATCTACTTTCTCCCGAGGTTCATCCGAGAGAGCTTTGCCCATTTCTTGTTGAAGACTTTCAAAAAAGTCATCATCAGCATTGTCGGAGGATTCTTCCTTCTCTGGCTGTTTGGCATTGTCACCGAAATCACCACCCAGTGACTGCGAAAGTTCCGCCTCAAGGTTGGAGAAGAAATCATCGTCATCCAACTTCCTCTCGGACTTCGCCCCGCGTGACTGAGAGGAAGATGCTGGTTGCTCATCTGCGAGTGCTCCTCCAAGCTCGCTCATCAAGTTTTCGAAGAATGAATCTTCCTCTGCTGTAGTTTTACTACTGATGGCCCGATCCGGTGTCCTGTCTACCCTCGGTCCAGGGCGATGACTGACCTGTTCCGTTGCCCTGTTTGAACTTGGTCCAGCATTGTCGTGGCTACGGGTCCCTCGCTCTCTGGCTCCAGTATCTGAACTGCTACCTGAACTATCATCATCCAGGTCATCAGTGAGCTCACTCATCAAGGAATCGAAAAAGTCATCATTGGCGCTATCATCACTATCTTTGGATGAAGTGACCCAATCATTCTCTTCCCTCTCACGAGGTTGTCGTGCAGGACGGCGTTCCTCTCTATCACCTCTATCGTCAGAACGTCCACCCCTGCCACCTCTTCCGCCCCTACCTCCCTGATCAAATCTGTCACCCCTACCGCGGCCGCCACGGCCTCCCCTCTCAGGGCGATCTCTGTATTGCTCAGCTGTGCGGCGCATAAGATCCCTCTCTTCCTGTTCAGAATCAGCCTCGAAGCCGTATTCTCCACCATCCCAGGAGCTTCGTGCCGTGATTCCCCTTTCGAATCAAAGGACGTGACATGTAGTAAAGCGTGAGATAAATAAATGCATTGATGTTGTCAATGCATAGTAGCTTGTTCCAAGCAAAATCCACACTTACCATGTATCCTTCCCCTTAGCTGGTCCCTTCATCTTAACCTTCTGATGCTCAGTCAATCTAGTCGCCATAAGGCTCGTGTCCTCACTTTCACCACGTGCATCAGCACGCTGCTGCTCGCGATAAGCCAACCAATTCGCTTCTTCCTTCTTGACATCACCATCGCTTCGCCCAAACATGTCACTCTGGCCATTCTCGCCACGTGCAACGCGATCCTCGCGTCGGTTCCTTCCCGGTGCAACTCCGGCATCTTGCATCAACCCAGAGCGAAATGAAGGTGACCCAACGTCTTCCGGAAGTTCGAGTTCACTGGCATCTTTCTTTCCGATGCTGACATCGAATTGATCCTGGTTGATGGGCACCGTGGGGCCCGACATCCCCCGCATGACTTCCAAATCTGACATGGGGCGAATTTTCTCAGGATCCATCCATTCATCATAGGTTTGACCGTACGTGAACATTCGCACCATGAGCTGCCCACCCTTCAATCGTCGAACGGTACCGTCCTCTCCCTCAAAGTTGCCGCTCAACACCTTGACCATCTGCCCAACATCATAACCAGCATATTGCTTCATCAAATCGGCACCCGTATCAGCCCGTCCTGTGTAGTCCCCTCCAAACATATCCTCAAAGACCTCCTGCGCCTCCTCCAATCCCTTGAACTTCTTCACCTCCTCATCATTCAGAGGCAAAGGAGCGGGGGCTAGCTTCTTGTGCCCCTTACGATTGACGGTTCCCATCCAGCTACGAGCCAAATCCAGCTCTTGTATCACCTCGTAAACATCCTCCACCAGACGGATTTTGCAAAAGAGGTATCCCGGATAGCGAACTTTGACATCCACCACCTTCTTCTTATCTCCGTGAGAGCGTAGGTGACGCTCGGTGGGCACGACGAATTTTTCCACGACGTCTTTGGGATAGTCCGCGCAGACGTATCGGACTTGGTTCAGAAGATCGAGTTCGACTCCCGCGACGCAGTTGACTAGGTACCATGATGTGCCATCGGCCGGGTCATCTGTAAGGTGTATGTTCAAATTGTAATACATCGATACGCAATATTTATTTGTTGAGGAAATTGAGGAACCATATTAATCACGCACAAACAATTGCACAACACATACACTAACCTTCTTCTATCATCAGTCGTTTCCATAATTTCCCATGAAGAGCTGTTGCAGAGGATGCAGGTTGCAGTAATGGATTGACATCACCTACCAGTCTGGGGTTTTTCGAGATACCAGTTTTACATCTCGTTTGAATTGGGATGGTGGATGACGGCAATTGAAAGGCAGATGTCGCCGTTGCCAGGAAAACTACGGCGTTGACCAGATTCATGTTAGGCGCTACGATGATCGTTACGGATGTAGAGTTGCCTCTGAAGAATGCAACGTGTGGAAACTACAACCTCCTCTAGATGCCTTCGATATGGTGAATTCGCCGCCATGGGGGTCAACAAAAAAAGATGTTTGTTCTTTGGTGTTGTTGGTTGTTGAATGATGCATGTTGTTGATGGTTGATGCGTGTTGCTTGTTGCTTGAAATGACGGACAGACGGCGGGCATAGATGAAGATACGATGGGTTTTTTGCGCGAAAGGAGGATGTCAAACAAGAAAGATATTATCCAAACTCCCAAAAAATACATCTCTTCATCACATCACAATTCTCATAGCAAAAGATCTCCCTACCTCTTCATCGGCGCCACGGTTCGAAGATGTCGAATGCGACGACCTCCCTATCCAGGCTCTATCTGAACTGCCTGGGCTGCATCTTCGCCATAGCCTTCCTTTCCTACTACGTGCAATATCCCGCCCTGTCATCGCGCTCGGGCATTGAGCCGTCGGAGCGTGTCTTCGCAGAAGCCTTTCCTCGGCTTTATCACAACATCGTCGAGAGGGGGTATTCGGATGCTGATAGCTTCGTGGAGTTGCTATGCGTTTTTGGATTTGTTTTGTCGATGATTATTGCTAGGTGAGCTTTTCTTCTGTGTTCGGTTAATCCAGCTTGTACTCCTTCGTATTATTGCCAATCTGACGCGGCAATTCATATTCTTCTGTATCTGCATTCATTCTGGGGACCATCTCTACCAATTAATACAGTGGCATCGTACACCATGGATTTATATTTCTTGCTGTGACCTCAATATACCACTTTCTGGTGGCCCTTGATAGCACCTTCTATTCATTCCAATGGGATGCTCTGTTGGTTGAAACGGGCGTCCTCACTGGAATTTGCTTCGCGCCATGGCGTACTCGTTCGCTCCGGAACGAAGAGCAAATAGGGTCGTGGCCTATTCGGTTTCTGCTATTCAAGCTCATGATCATGTCAGGTAAATCAAATGCGAGCGAGCAATACTATTTTTTGTTATCATTGTCAATCTTGAATCTAATCCTTATCTCATGTTCATATTAGGCGTTGTGAAGATTCAAGCGGACTGTCCTACATGGCAGAATCTGACTGCCCTCGAATATCATTTTGCGACACAATGTGTGAGTGATTCGAGCATTTCCTTTGATCAACATTTGGGTACTTCACACTCACTTCTTAGTTTTATGTGGGCACTATTCAGCTTCCTGGACCGTTGGCCTGGTACGCACACCAGCTACCGCCTATATTACTGCGTATTGGCGTTGCGGCAACCTTTATTATTGAAATACCTGCTGCGCTTCTATTGTTGTCTCCATTCGCGTTGATGCGCAAGGTTGGAGCATGGATGCAAATCTCACTGCAGGTGCTTATTATTTTAACTGGCTCATACAACTATTTCAATCTGCTGACCATGGCGTTATGTTTGCCTTGCATGGTTGGCGAGGAAGGCAAAAAGAAAGAGAGGAGTTTCTATTCTCGCATATTTCAGGCATTGCAATTGGTTCTCTGTGCGTCATATGTGTCATGGGCCTGCAAAGAAATGATCACGCTTGAAGCTGCACAGGATCCTATCAATCCTGAGCGCCAAATGATGGGGCTCAAATTAGCCATGACCAAAAATGATTGCAATCTCCTCGTGGACCAGGCAACTCCAATTGTTGTGGCATGCACATTGGTACTCACGGCAGTCACTGGAATACGCAGTATCGTCGAGAAGAAATCTAATCGCATGCCTTCATTTGCTCACACATTGGTGTGCTGCTTGTGCATTGTCATAACAGCCGTGCCATTCGTCGACCTTTCACCCAGACTGTACCAAACAGAGCTGTTAGGGCTTGATTTGAGCTCTGTTAATTGGAGAAATATCCGGTGGCAATCAAGCGACGTCTCGCATGGATATGGCTTATTCCGAAGAATGACTGGTGTAGGGCAACAGCCAATACATACTCAAAGTGATGGAGTGCCAATGGGTTGGGCTGGATTGCCACCATCAATAGTTGCTAGACCAGAAATAATAGTTGAAGCAATGGTCGACGGGTCAGACGAGTGGCGTGAGTTGAACTTTCGATGGAAGCCCGGCCAGGTCAATCAGCGCCCGCTTCAAGCTGCACCTCACCAGCCCAGGTTTGACTGGCGAATGTGGTTCGCTGCTCTTGGGACAATCCAGCATAACCCATGGTTTGTTTCATTCATTGACAAATTGCTAACTGGCTGCCCAGCTGTTCTTGATTTACTGGATGAACCGGAAATTTTGGCTGGACGGCAGAAAATCACAATGGTTAGGGCAAATCTGTATCACTATGATTTCACCAGGTTGGACACTGAATGGGCAAGGCGTATACCGGGCGTCAAAATTATTGGTACTGAAGGCTCGTTTCAATATCCTGATCAAGTATGGTCTAGAGAAATGGTTCATCAATATCTGCCAGCGCTGGAAGTAAACAATCAGTCTCTGCGTGAGTTTCTCCAACATGCTGGTTATGGACAATCAGTTTGTGTGGACAGTGGTGAAAGGTGCGAAGGCCTTGGCACTACTGTCATATGGCCTTGTCAGATGGCATCATCTTTGCGGAAATGGAGTAGAATTTTGTTGGGTTTCCCTTTTGCAGCTTTCCTATTTTATTGCAGTATTGGATTGCCGTACTTATTGCGTCAACACAAGTGGTTCAAACAAGAGAAGACAAAAATTGAATAAAGAGTAGGCTTAGTTCGTCTTTTGTGCCATAAAACATAGACTGAGTTCGCTTTTCCTTTGGTTGCCTTTCTTACGACCATTTGAAATTGATATGCACACGCCAGTCCTGACATTAAATCATCGAGCTCCTTCTACTGTTCCCTCTGTCAAGTCCAAGTGGCATGTCTCATGAATCTACTTCATTTTTTCCACAACTCCATGCATCATTTGTAAGAGCCACATAAGAAGCTTCACTGTTGAGGATTCATAGTGACCAATCAACCAGTTTGCAAACACTTGTGTTTTGGGACATGGACAACATCCTCCATAGGGCTCTTCTTGTACCACGTTAGTTTATCCATTGTTTCAGGCAAAGATAAGACCGGCGACCGTGTTAAGCCGGATTTGAGAAAATGAAGAGAAGAGTATTGTATGCAGGCTACTGATGGTAAATATTCATATCCAAATGAAAAATGTTTATAGTTATCAGATACATCAAACTCCTATCGTACCCATGCCTTCATCGACGTTTAAATTTGCTCCTGCTCTTGAACGCATGATGTGCCTTTTTCTTGTTTGCTTTCTTACCATTTGGATCAAACTCTTTAAACTGATAGGTGCTTTTGATTGGTGCTTCAGCTGATTCCTTCTTGGGTTTCTTTGCATATGCAACTCTCTCATCCGAGAACAGTCCTCCATCACCAGCGGCATCTGAGTTTGCTGCCTTCTTCCTTTGTTTCTGCTTTCGTTCTTTTCGAATGTCATCATCATTGAGACTCCTAGAAGCAAGTTCTTTCTCTTGTTCCGCCTCTTTCCTCTTGAATGCTCTGGTAGATCCTTTTTGCTGACCTTCTGTAAAAACGCTCTTCGACTTCTTGCCTGTTTCCTCCTCCATCTCTGCTGCTTCTTCCCTGGCCTCCAAAAACATTGCCCGGGCTTCCTGAGCACGGCGCTTTTTCCTGGTCATGCGGTGCGTACCCGTAAAGGCCTTCTCCTCTATCATTCTCTTCTTCTCTGCAGTGGCTTCCTTCAGTGACAATCTCTCCTTGTGAGAGGAGAACCATTCCTTTTTAGGCCTGGCCTTGATGGCATCATTATTCTTCAGGATGTTCTCGGCCCGCATAGCCTCCATTTCTGTAATGCGATCAAGTCGAGCAACTGCTTCAGCGTCCATGACATCCTTGATGTGTTGTTCGAGTGAGTTGATCTTAGCTACAAAGTGAGCAACGACGGGAGTTGGAACAGTCCTGGATCGAATCACCCCAGTTGGTTGTGAATTGCTATCTCGTTTCTGCTTCCGGTTTTTCTCTTCTGCATCCTTGATAACCTCTTTCATCAAATACCTCCTCCCTTCACCAATCAGAGTGCAAGATTTTCCCCCACGACCAGCACGCGCTGTACGACCGATTCTGTGAACATATGTCTCTACTTGGGAGGGCATTTCAAAGTTGATCACTGCTCTCACCCCTGGTACATCCAATCCCCTTGCAGCAAGATCAGTACAGAGTAAGACATCGACGCTCCCTTCCCTGAATGCCTCCAGGGCTTCGAGTCGCTGCACCTGAGTTAGGTTCCCATGAAGCTCGGCGCACTTGATCCCGCACAGCCCAGATACAATCATGAGTCGATGCGCCGCCCACTTGGTGTCAAAGAAAACAATGGTGTGGCTCTTGAATGTACGTGTCAATAGCGCAAGCAGCATTCCTTCGCGGTTGACTCCTTCATTTCCAGCACGAATACGGACGAATTCCTGCTCTAGCCTTGGGGCCACTTCCACACCATTGTTGGATGTTGAATTCCCTCTATTGTTCTTGTCGGTGGCTGAAATACGCACAGGACGCTTCAAGCTTAGCTTGATCAAATCATCTACCTTGGTACTCATAGTAGCAGAAAACAACATGGTCTGGCGTTCAGTGGGACATGCCTTGATGATTTCATGGACTTCATCCTGAAAACCGAGGTCGAGTAGCCTATCTGCTTCATCCAAGATAAGGAACTCAACATCATCTAAATCCACCCCTTGAGAATTTGTAATGTGATCCAACAGACGTCCAGGAGTTGCAACCACAACATCAGGCCTGGTGCGTAACTCGGCAGCCTGTACCATATTAGAAAAAGTAACAAGAAACAACTTCTTGATGAGTATCAACTCACAATATTGCTCATTACAGCAAAAAATGTCACGAGTATTTTGGCTCGCCCCAACAGTCCAAAGTCCGATGCGAGGCGATTCCTATAATAACTCGGCTCAACTTTTGTTCTTGGTTCGCTATGGCAGAGATATAGATCACTGTCAAGATNGATTCCTATAATAACTCGGCTCAACTTTTGTTCTTGGTTCGCTATGGCAGAGATATAGATCACTGTCAAGATCATTTCTCTATGGCAGTAAGTGAACCGTGCATGACACCTTCTCCATCATCGTCATTTCTAGATGCAGACAGGTATAGTCACTTACCTGCGACATGACATTTTTCGCTCCTCCCACAATCAATGATGCGCGTAAATCAGTGAATTTGGCCATCGCAGTCATCATGCTCACGCACTGTGCCGCCAACTCTCGAGTAGGCGCCATGATTAGACAACGCGTTGCAGCCAGTGAATTTTGTTTCTTCTTCGCATTCGTGCCACCCATCGTAATACGGCCTCCACCTCTCTGAAGAATTCGTTCCATCACAGGTAGCAAGAATGCTGCTGTTTTACCACCTGTCAAAATTGCAAACAAGCATGTTAGTGACTTATTGAATCAAAAAGAAATAGATCTCAGCAATGATAATATATCAATCTACTCACTTCCTGTGACAGCAGAGGCACAAATATCCCTTCCAGCCAAAGCGACAGGGAGTACCGACCCTTGAATGGGAGTGGGCGTGACAAATCCCATTGATGCCACTCCTCTAAGCAGAGGCCGTGATAGGCCAAGTTGTGAGAAAGAATCAATGCCAACATCCTGCACAGTTACACGAGACGAGTCGAAATAGGCCGATGCCTTGACAGCTTCCTTCTGCTCTTCCTCGTCAACTGGATCCCTGTCATCATCATCGTCCGATTCATCACTCCCACTGCCGGAGGAATCTGATGATGACCCGTCGTCTTCATTTTCGGAACAGGATTCCTTTTCTACTGGTTTCGGAGCTGCCTTTTTCTTTTTCTTACTTGGTTCAGGCCTCTCTCGGACTTTGAGGACATCTGACTCCATTGCATTAGCGTGTTCAACATCATCCACCTCATCATCACTGCTGCTGTCACCATCACTGTCGTCTTCCGAATCACTACTGGAATCTCCACTTTTATCATCTTCTCCTCCAGCCTCTTGATCACTCCCCTCATCGTCCTCACCCCGCTTAAAATTGGACCTCGCCGCAGCAATAATACTAGCCACATTGGTTCGCTCAACGGCCCCTCTGACTCCCGATGCATCATTTTTGGTAAGCAACGAGAGGACTGATTTGTAACTCCATGAATTGTTCGCGGAGGAGCCATCTTGGAGGGTGCTCAGTGCATCGAATGCACTATTTCCGTCTTCGCCCTATCATGAAATGATCATACGGAGTTAGAAAGAGTTGGACACTCGAATTGTTCAGCAATGAAATCGATTTCTTACCAATACGCCGCCAAATTCGAAGTCCCCATCCATTTCGTCGCTACCTTGGCTGTCATCAGCATCGCTGTCAGCTGCCGGAATTATCTTTTCTTTAGGCACATCTTTGCTCTTCTTGTCTTTTTTTGATTTCTTTTTGCCCTTGATGAGAATGCTGGCTACTTCGCCTTCATCGTCGGATAGGATCGTTGGGAGCAGGGCTGCCATGGTGATAGAAGGTTATGGTGTGCCTCTGTTCTACCAAAGGGTGATAGAAGGTTATAAAGTGCCTCCGTTCTGCCAAAGAAGCTTTAGAGAGATGATTTTTGGGTGGATTTGGCTGGATATTCAACTCTCGCTCGTTGTTCATTGTGAAAGTGAATGAAGCAATGTGAAAAAAAATGTTGTGCGCGAGATGGATGGCGGGCGGCGATCGATTGAGAGTTGATAGGAGTATGATATGTTCCCGCCAAATTGGAGAGTTACGGGGACGGCCAGACCAGACCAGACCGATCAAAGTCTGGATATGGTAGCAAGAGGCTGAAATTTTCCATTCTGGCTGGGTCCAAGTCTCGCCGGCCATTCCCTACTAAGTCCAAGGCCCCCCTTTAACCCTTGCTTTTGACTCACTTCCGGAGTTCTTAATTGGTGATATCTAATGCTAACATACATCTTTATTTCCTTCATTTGGTTTTGTTGGAAGTGGAATTGCTTGCCTACTGAATATGCTGTTTGATCAGGTGCCATGTATTCGCTGTGTTCAAAATTGCAATACGCCATGCGCACACATCAAGTCTCGACATACTGTTCTGAGATCATACAACCACTTGCCATATCATCCCAAGTTGCATTATGGCTCACCAGCACAGATACACCTTGAAAATAGAGGGTGATACACTCGTCTTATACCTTGCTATAGTCGGGCTTAGACTTGGACCCACACATCTGTCATTTATGTGTGTGTTACTTCTTGTCTCAACTCTCACGCTCTCTCACTAGTTGTCAATACAAGGGTCTTGATATTGAACTAGTATATTGTATTGTTTTTGGTAGCTAAACACATTCAATCTATGCCTTGCTACTGATTGATGGTGGCCTCGCCTCTCCCTATCATATCTCCATGAATTTTACGCTGCTACCATTTTTCTTCTCTAGGACATGTATGGCCATAGTGGTTCTAGTACAGATTATTCATGTATGTAGGAA
>JALLAS010001092.1:0-10325 GCA_036939415.1 Detonula confervacea
GCCAACGGCACCGTTTTAATCATACCCTTGAGACTTGGCTAGTAGCCATGTCTGATATTCGTATCGTGAGTTATTGTGTGGTGAGCTTGGCGTGAGTCATCATTCCAGGTGTTGAAAATAACGGCCGCGGCGTGTCTACCGTGTCTACTCTTTACCAATTCCCTTGTTGAGATATGGTACATATCTTATTTACAGGTGGAAGTCTAAAATCTATTGCATTGCTTTATTTTGTAGAGTATCAAATACAGAATGGCAGAGGATTTTGCCAAGCAAAGTTTCTCTAGGTCGAAACGCATTGCCCAATGAATGCATGCGACAAAAAAGGTAACATTTTGTGGGGTAAGAGGAGAGGCATCACATTTGACACCACAGAACAGTCGTTTAAAGAAGTAGAGACATTGTTTGATTAGACGCATTCAACACTTTCCTTGGCAATGCTGGCTTAATCACATGTCTGCGTGTGGGCATCTTTCACCTTCGCTACATGCCATCGTTTCCATCGTGCATAGAAAAGAGGCTCAAGGAAGCCTGCACCCGATGCAAAAGCAAAGCTGATTGAGAGTAGTGGCTAAAACTCAGCCAAGCTACTGATAAGGCAGCTGCAGTAAGATCAGGTGCACCAAAACTTCGGTAGAAAATGCAGTGACAGCTAGCGGCTCCAATACGTATGTTTCCAATGCCAAATGGGAACAGTTTCACAGGAGTAGGGATGCATGAAAGGACAACCTTCAATCTAATAAAACTTCCCGCCAGCAAGATGCAAAGTCGTGGAAGCTTCATAAGCAATCATCACAACCTATGAGCGAAGCAATCATTTACAACTTATCTCGGCCAAACCACTTGCGCCTTGGCCGTTTGCTACAATTTCAACCTCCCCCTATGTCAATACACCAACGCATGAATAGGTGGTTCCGAGATCAATGCTGACAATTGAGCTTTTCTTCTTCTTGGTGTCACAAGTACAAGTATCAAGGGCTTATGCAATAGATCTAATACTCAAAAGAGTCACTATTTGATGGGAACGAGCAGTATTGCCAATATTTTTAGTATCTACACGACGTACTAATCCGAGCCTACAGCATGGCCGGTGACAATAGCATGTTCACACTCATTTGCTGTGATAATCAAACTTATGAAGTTCAAGCACATATTTGTTTTCGCAGGAAAATGTTGCTGGTTGAAGCGAGTGATCGTTCCAGATTTGTGATGGTTGTTTGAGCTGATTTAAATAGTCGTGAGGAGACCTGAATGTTCCAATCGAGATGCTGGTTATGGCTTTTCTAATTTATGATAGAAACGATGTAAGTGAAATTGCGCTGCCTTCAATTGGGCCGGTGTCCTGAGTTGGTGTTGTTTNGTTGTTTTGTTCGTGGCATATTCCAGTCGCTGCCTACATGGTCAGCATGGGAAGGATATCCATATGAAGGTCTGTTCTGTCCTTCATTTGCTCTCCAGTACGTTTCATTCAGTGATTTATCACAACGCCGTCTCTCAGATAACGTGCATGATAAAATGCAGCACATCATAAATAACACTCCCAATCACAGTCACAATAGCTGCTTTCTTGAAGGGGCTGATGGATGACAGTTCCGCAGCCTTCTCCTCCATCATACTGCTCGGAATGGCCTTCAATTCAACATCAAATTGAAGGTGCGAATTTGCTGGAATAAGCTCCCCCACGCCCTGTTTACCGTAGGCTTGTTGTGGAGGAATTTTAAGGGTGCGCTTCCCCCCGACCCTCATGCCAACGAGGCCACGTTCCCATCCGGCAATTACTTTACGCTCACCGACGCGAAAGGATATTGTCCCCTCATCGAACTGTTTATCGTTGGACATGAGTTTTCCACTATACGCAACTGATACGACCTTTCCTTCCATCGCGACATCGCCAGTTCCAATAACTGTGTCTTCGTAGGCGAGATCTTGATCCTCAGCTGTTTGGGAATACTCCTCGAACGACCCGAGATTCAGCACTATCCTTGTCTGCGGTGGCGTGACCAGCACCGACCGAGGGCACGATGGAACGAATCCATTTGCCGGTGAAATGGACAAAAGCAACAGTAAAAAGCTTTTCATCGTAGTATATTCAGGGAGTTAATATAAAAATTTGGGTGAGGGAATTGTGCTCTTTGTGCGTTGATTGATCAGGAGCGATGATGGGTCTGGGCTGGTGGTCTGGGATAAGATTGTCGTCGTCGAGATGAGGCCTACCTGGAGCAACACTAACAACCAATAAAAATGGAATAGTTGTTACTCCTATCCTCTCCTATCGTACTCCTAGCTTGTAGCATGGTAGCTTGCAGTAGCTTGCAGGAGCTTGCCCAATGGTGCCCGCCGATCTCCGCCGATGGTGCCACAGCCAGGGTGGTGCCACGAGGTGCCACGACCCACGACGATGATGGCTATGGCGAGTGGCGAGCGCGCGTAAGGTTGGGAGTCTAGTTATCAATTCCCATGTTGAGATACCTCTCCTATTTACTGGCGAAATCTAAAATCTTTGTGATTCAACTTACTATCTACTCCTAGTACAGCCTGTAGAGTATCTACGATACTTGTGATTCATAGATATTATGTCAAAAGGCTGGCATCTCTAGCTTGCCATCGTAGCAGATCGTAGCGTGTGCAGAGCTGAGGAGATATCGTATGTATCGAACTGCTTGGATGAAATAGGAAATAGAGTTACCATATCTAGGTTACCATACTGCGCCTTTCTTGCTCATGCGGCAGGGGAATGGCAGAGGATTCCGCCAAGGAATTGACATGCATGGGCCAGGAAATGAAGACCTAAGTGTGGGCAACAGGTGACCAATGTGGGAAACGCAGTTTAATACATACATGCTAAATTATACTCCTACTTTTGTTTAGTGATTTGAATCAAGTGTCGGTGTTAGGCAACATCAGTTTGTGGTGAGATGTTTTGGCTTTTCTCCGCAAAAGGTGATTTCTTAGCAAATGGATTTGTTCCCTTAGCAAATGGATTGTTTCCTCTTCCTGAACTGTTTTTAGCAGTTGTGCAACCTGTGTTCTCCTTGTTACTCTTTTTCGCCCAATCTGGCCATTCTGTTTTGTTATTTGTTTCATTTGAGCTCATTTTTGGAAAGGGAGACTGTAGGGTAAAACTGTAGCACAGTGAATCAGCTAGTGAAGTGTTGATTGCTTTATTCTCTGGTATTTGATTGAGTGGCGATTGAAATACCGGTTTTGGGCTGAGCACAAAGTCAGCACTAGCCCTACTTGGAGATTGGAATGACACTTGAACCTTGGTTGGAATTTCAACCATTGTGCCAGGTGATTTTGGAATGTTATTGGCATTGCCGGTAAGAAACTCATGGTTCAGCAGAGAAGAAGCACTCGGTCGCTTTATGGGCTCTCTTTGAAAGCATTGCGATAAGATGCTTTCCAAAAGCTCATGATTACCACCATTAGAGTCTTTCAACTGAGGCAGCTTTGGAGGACTATCATGACTTTTCAAGTGCACGAATAAGGACATTGGACTCGTGAAGCCCATGCCCTTCCATGGCGGTGAACCTGTTATCATCTGGTAAATCACACCACCCACACTCCAGATGTCAGCTTTTGCGCCATACTTTTCCTCAAATACTTCTGGCGCCATGAAATATGGCGTTCCTCTCATGGTTAACTCCATTTCATCAGATGCGCCTAGGGCTTCTACTCGTTTGCTTGCACCAAAGTCGGCAAGCTTTATTGTCCCATCATTGCTTACTAAGATGTTTCCGCCCTGTGTACAAAAACATAATAGATGATGAGAAAGACATTTAACGACCAGGTTTCTTGAAAATTTAACAATGTGCGTCTCACCTTGATATCCCGATGAATGATTCCATGTGAGTGAAGGTAGTCCAGTCCCTTGAGAATTTGTATCACATAGGATCTAACAACAGTTATGGAAAAAGAACCAAACTTTTTCAACAACCCTGAGATACTTCCTCCCGGCGCCCATTCTTGGAAGATGTGTAGAATGTTTTTGGAATTGTCGACCTCCGCACCAAAGTAGCGGACAATGTTTGGGTGTTTCAGCAATTTCATCAGATCAATTTCTCTTTGCAGGTCCTCAACAGTGGCCCGTTTATTGTCACTGGGAATTTGGAGCACCTTTACTGCCATCATGCCTGCCGATTTGTCCATAGCATTGTTATGAGAAAACAAGAAGATAAAGAAATAATTATTCACGACGAAATAAGTGTTACTCACTGCCATTGACAGCATTCATCCCCATATATACTCGACCAAAGGACCCTGCTCCGATCTCAGACCCTAAGCTCCATTTTCCCTTCTCGACTATATTCCTTGACTTGAGCGAATCTCCAAACGAACTCGACATGGACGTGCTTTCCATCACATGATTGAATCCATGATTCCTTCCTGGTGTTGCTTTGGATTTGATACTAAAATCTGGCGATAAGTTCTGAAATAATGTGCCAGACATGAATGAATCATCATTGGCGGAGCCTTCTTCACCAATTCTTGATTCGGCATACTTTGCTGGAGTTGAGCAATGATTGAATTCGTCATGTTGTGCTTTGGATTCAGTATGAGCCTTTTGTTGACAGTACTGTCTCTCCTTTGGACGCGGAGACACTACTAAAGCTGGCTCCCTGCCTCCTGCCATGTTGGATTCCAATTGTGCAGAGTCACTATAATCTGCAATCTCATTATCATGACCAGCGTCATATCCAAAGCTTGGTGAGTTGGCGCTTGATTCCTCGAAAGGCACATCTGTCGTTGGTTGTGGCAGCTCAAAAGACTCATTAGAACATGCATCTGCATCTTCCAGAGTACTCGCTTGTGGGAAGCTTCCATTCCCCGAGTCATTGGCTTCATCATCACAGCCAGGGCCTTCAACCAGATCATGTGCTGGATCTTTGCCTTCCTCGTCGTGTTCTGGCTCAACATTGCCCTGAATCAAATCAGTCAATCTTGCCTTTATCATCTTCTTCATCGGCTTCTGAACCTTTGGAAAGTTGAAATGATTGGCAACAGATCGGACGATGTCTTTGACGGTTACGGTGTCCTGATCGGCATCGCGAAAGAGACGATCGACAACGATAAATAGCTCTAACGTAGATGGTCCGACGAGCATTGGGCCAGTTGATTCAGTTGTGGCATTGTTCGATGCATTCGATTGTTGATGAATTTGCTCAGAGCATGGCTGCTGTACCTTTTGTTCTTTTTCACTTTGGCTTTGGATTTTTGAGCTGCAGTCTGGCTCTGAGCCTGTTTTCTCCTCCGGAGTCAAGCTCTTGCGGCTCCCGTCAATTTCCAGATTATTCAGCCCGTTGGCTCTGTGTGGTGCACATGATTCCGTAGACATGTCCTTTGGACACGACTTTTGTAATTTCAGCTCATGATCAACTTGAACTTCGGATGTGTTGCCAATATTCGTATCAAGCATTTGTTCCAGTAATGTATCTAGCACAATCTTTCCATTCACTTCCACGTCTGGTTCATGACTCGAAGGCATCGCCTCATTCTCATCCAACACTTCATCATGTGGATATGAACCCTTGCAGTTCTCGTCAATTATCACCTCCTGGGGCCCATAGGCGCCGTTTGATGCAGATGATATAGTAGTAACAACATTGTCTGAGCGAGGAGGCTCTTGTACTTTTGGATGATTGTCAGCTTGGATAATATCTGATGTGTTGCCGATATTCATGCCTGACATCTGTTTAGGCAATGACTCTGACACAATCATCTCATTCACTCCCACGGGTGGCTCATCATTAGAATGCCCCGCCTCATTATCTTCAAACACTTCCTCAGTTGGCTCATAGTTGGAAGATGGCTCAGCTGCGTTATCCCAATTGGCCAATTCTTCCTCTGGCTCCTCGTCAGCATTGCTTTCCGCAATGTCAAGTCTGTCGCACAGCTTCACTCTGCATTCCATGAGGCTGTGTATTGATGAAATTCGTGACTCATCATCCCCAATGCTCACGCCATCGCCATCCTCTTCCATTGACATGTTTTCACTTTCTTCGCCAAAGCTATTGTCTTCCATGGCTTGTCTTTCTTGACCAGTCACCTTCTTCCTACCCTTGCACACTTGTTTGTGCACTGGTGAAATTTGCGACTCTTCATCCTCATCAATGGAATCATCATCCTTCTCCTCATCATCACTCTCCTCGCCAAGGCTATCACCATCTATATCTTCTTTCCCTTCTTTGCCAGAAATCTTCTTCCTACCACCTTTTCGCCCTGGCTTATTTTCACTTTCATCATCATCATCGAATTCGAGCTCGTCATCAGAGTCTTCGTTCTCTTCCGCTTCTATGGAATACGATTCGTCACCTTCCGATTCTTCTCCCTGATAGTAATCTGCCTCGGCTTCGTCTTCGTCGCCATAGCTTTGGTTGAAGCTTCCCCTACTGCCATTGTCGTCGTTTGAGTCGCTATCGCCCATCGAATCCAAATAGGACTTTGCGCTGGCTTCGTCTTCGTCGCTCATTTCGGTCGATACCCGGGAGAGAGATGCGTTACTACTGCCTTCCTCTTCTAACCGTGAGCTGGCATTGTCATTGCTGTCGCTATCTTCTTCGCCGGAGTCGGCCGATGAGCCGCCATAAGGAGACACGGGGGGAAATGATGCCGCCTTCATTTTGACGGATGTTAATGGTGGAGCAATTGCCGGACTGGTTGCCAATGGCGATGGGTATGGTTGCTGCTCTACATCATTGAATGGACTGCTGTAGTCGCCATTGAAATTTTCCTTGTCTGATCGAACTGATAGTGGAGAGGTGGTAGTTGCTGCGTTTGGCATCTTTGGCTTTAAGTCGCATGGCACTGGAGATCCCGCAGCCGGCATTATGTTATTCCGACCGTGCAAGGATGATTTCGAATCCTCCTTCGTCGTCTCTCCTACTACTTTTGCCTTGGGTTTTGATTCTCTTCCGTCAAGATACTCCGCCCACATCCTAGCCTGCTCCGCCACTTCCTTGTTTGTATCGGATAAGGCAACCTTTGTTTCTTCCTTCTTTGCCTTTGGCCGCGAAGGCTTGGATTTGACCGCCTTCGGCGCGGAGTCGTCAAGATTGGCAAGCACACTTTGGGCGCCTGCGCGTCCGCCCCTTCTTCGGGCGCGGGGCTTTGGGTTTGCTTCCGCCATTGTTGCCTCGCTTTGATTATTATGCTAATGATCTTGGTATGGCAATGGTGGTTGGACTCGGACGCTGAATATTTCGGACGCCATGGTCGGAGGTCGGATCCAATCTGCCTATGGATGCTAGGCGGGCGCGATTTTCATTTCGGCGCGATTTGGGCGCGATCGAATAACGGCTCTCCTGACATTTTCTGGAATTAGTATTGATCCCATTTACATACTCCTACGTAGCAATGGTATGTAGTGGCGCCAGCCGGGCTTCATACGAAGAAATCATCAATTCTAACTTGCCGCCGATGATTCTCGACTTCCTCTCTGTTCACAAAACGACTCGCCAGTAGCCAGCTAGCTTTGACTTTGATCACGCACGCTGTGGTATCATGGCTAGAGGCTGTAGGTGTACCTTATGGTATCATCCAGGGTCTCAGCTACTACCTATGATCTGTATCGTCGCCTTATGATCTCTATTGGATGGAGCAGATACATGTATGCTGCTACTTGTAGTTTCTTAAATTCACCTTGAACAATGGCGCGTATGGAAGTTGCCATCGAAAAGCAACCGCGAGGGAAGCTGAAGCAGCAGAAGCAATCGTCGTCATCGCTATCCATCAAGAGTCCGATACCCATGAGATGGAAGCGACGGAAACAAAAGGTTGTTGAAAAGCAATCCTTGCATACAAGGTTGGACACTCCGTCGGAGGGCGTTAACACTCCAATGGAGAGCGACAATCAAATGAGATTGATCCAGAAATTGATCCAGCAAAAAAGGGATGGATGCGATGTCGACGATTTTGATCACGACCTGTCTGGTGGGCCCAGTTTAGATGACACTTATCTCACGCATGATTCCACCATTGGTTCCGCCATCACGGGAGGGGACGAGTCTCTACTATCTCAACGTCGGCCTGCCCCGGATGCTCCGGGTTGGGTACACAATGAGAAGAAATCCAATCAACTTCAACAGCAGAAGGAACGGCAGCAACAGCATCAGCAACAGCAAAGGCAACAGCAGGAACACCAACACCACGAGGCGTTGGCAACGCCTTTGCGGAGAGGATCTCGCAGTGCCCCACTGTCGGAGTGGTCCCCGCCATCGGAACAACAACAACAGCAACAACAACAACAACACGAGGCGACATCAAATGCACCTAGTGCGTGGGGAGCTCGCAGTGCCACACCGCTGGAGTGGCCTCCATCAGAGGAGGGGCAGTCTACAATTATTGCATCGGGGTCTCTCGTTTCAAGAGGACAAAGCAGGGAAGACGTGACTTCAAATATTAATGCCATAGAGAGAGCAGCACCTAAAAGAGCGAGAAGGCACCCCAGCACTTCGCTCGAGTGGATATCGCCCGATGAGTTTGCAAGCATCACCTCCGGATCGACTCGTACTACCCTATCCAGGGGGCAGAGCTGCGATATGACCTTCGCGTCAGGTTCTACTCGGGCTGTGGTGGTGCCTCAAATAGTGACGGAACATGGCTTGGCGCCGGAATGGCCGCCTGCAGCTGACGAGTCTGGTGGTAGGAGCATTGGTTCATCCTCCCATGATGGAGGCTCTACCATCAACTCAAACGATTCATCCTCCAGTAATAATACCTTCCAGCATAATGGCGCCATATTGAAGTGGCCGCCACCAGAGTCTCGGCGCATTGTCACGAACAAAGATTTTTCCCGAGGACCTTCTAACTCATCCTCAGCCAATACTACAAAGGCGCAACGTCCAATGCGGCCATCGAGCATGAAGAGGTCAGCGCCACCAAAAATATTGAAAACTCGCAGTTTTGCTCCGGAGTGGCCACCCACAGATTCTCGAAGCATCGCGTCCCGTTCTCTTGGCTCCAGGTCTAGTTCCAGGGTGTCGTTCGCAGAAGAACAGCAAATCAATAATGTTGATGCCATCAGTTCTATTCTGCCCTCGTCTGTTGGTCGGCAAAGGGATGACGCTGCATCTCATACGGGCCGCAGATCAGTCCAAAATGTGGTAAGCTTGAGGCCCCCCATGATGCAGGCACAGATAGAGAGAAAGATGTCTTTATCGTCAGATGAAGGTGACATTGGTGATGTATTTGAGGTGGTCTCAAAATGCAGCAGCAGCAGTAGTATGCCCCCGCCTGGGTTTACGCTTCCGCGCAAGGAAATTAGGGATGCAATCAAGTATCATCACAAGCTCGGAAGGGCTCTATCAAAATTGGCAGTGAATGAGGATCTCAAGGATGACAACAATGGAAGCGGCAGTGTTGCTGCAAATTCACAAATTTCTGTGGATTCAACTGTCTAGTCTACGTTGGATCATTCATCCCTTCTGGATGGATTGGAGTTCATAAACAGCGCGACTACCAGGCTAGGCACATCCCACACCGCATCTCGACGCAATCCCCAGAGTGGAAGTATGAAACCTCAACCATTTAGAAATAACTTGTCAGCGCAGCAGTGGGTGGCAGACTTTGAGGGATTGGAACGTGTGTCCAGTGTCGACTCGGGATATAGCAACAAAAGCAACAAAAGCACCCAAAGCAAGTTGGAGCAACATTTATCCTTTCTTGAAAGTCACATGATACACAAGTTCAGCTCATCGAATCCATCGCCTACGAACGACATCGATGAGCTGTGCATTGATGACATTGGTTCCATTACATTTTCTGACAATTCGACGCCGTTGTCTTTGCCTACCAATGACACCTTTTTTCCTGAAATTGATGATCTCCGATCTCCTCCGATGAGCACTGGTTCTGGGATGAGTCGTAAAGCTGGTCCCACCTTAAACATGAACTCATTTCGAGTAGCCAAGTCAAACAGCAATGGGCTAACTGACATGTGCATTGCATCTCCTCCAAGCACGCCAATTGGAACATTGAACATGGGGGGCATTTGCGATGATGTAGATTCAATTGGACATGCAACCTTTGGCCCAGAGACAGACTGGAATGATGATGACTCTGATGGTACGATGCAACAGCAGGACTTGGATACTATTTTGAACGGAGGCCAGCTTGTCGTAGAAGATATGAGGCGCATTAGAGATGAAACTGCTTCCATGATGATGGAAATTAAGGACAAAATAAAATCTGACATAAAAGATACCATGGACAAAGAAATGGAGCAGCATCGCTCCAAGCTCACGTCGACCGTGTCAGAGATGAGTGCCCGTTTGGAAGCTGCCGTCCAAGCCAAAGTGAATAGTATGGATGATAAGGAAAATGGGTGCCCG
>JALLAS010001093.1:0-11774 GCA_036939415.1 Detonula confervacea
CATTACCGTTGTTGCGGTAGCTTCCGTTACCCTGCCTGCGTTGGTCAGGATGCTGATTGATGTTGATGTTGTTGTTGTTGTTACCAACCTTTCGGTCTTCATGCCGATGGTTGTGATCGTCTCGGTGATCCGAACGATGCTCTTCCTTCCGATCGCGTTGGCGATAGGAGTCGTTGCGTTGACGGCTTCCTTGATAGCCGCTGCGATAGCCCATATTGCGGCGACCATGGGTTCTTCCGCCTCCATTGAAGGGCCTTGATCGCATCGAGCGATAGTCGGTGCGGCTTTCGAAGTGCCGATCGTTTCCTCCTCCGTAATTGCCGGAGGGATGTCTTTTCGGTCGAGAATTGCTCGGCCCGTCTCTCTTGAGCTTGGCGAGGCGTCTAGACTCGCGCTGGCTCCGTAGAATGTTGTCGAAGGTGCCATCTTGGACATCCTCGTCGTGGCATCCTTGGAAATATACTTTCAAGGCTTGGGGGTCCTCTTCTACCTCTTCGTGCTTCCGAGCATAATGATCTTGGTGATGTTTTGGCTGATGGCTGAATATTTGTTCAGCTATTTGATGCTTGGTTGGCACAGCGAGTGTGTATCGTAGATAGCCATTGGTGATGTGACCCTGCCATTCTAGCCTACGTGCTAGATACTCCTCAAGTGGGAGTGACGCTGGCTTCTTCGTGAATTCCAGCTGTCTAATAATGACATCACCTAGTTTGGTGATGACAGCTACCTTCTCTAGGTAGTCCTTTTGTGCTTCCTTGAAGCTCTCGACCGTCCTATCAGGTACGGGATAGTTCAATAGAACAGCTGCCCAATGAGAAGCGGCCTTTCCTTGCAGACATTGTCCAAACAATGTATGCAGTTGTGCTACATAATCGCTTGCTTTTGTATCCAATTTGGACCAAATTTTGTCCTTGAACTGAGGTATCGTAAAGATCAGAGAAAATTCTGGTCCATAGAATGCTTTGTCGGGCACAATATCACATGTGACCTGTCTTGTTCTTCCACGAGAATTGACACCTGTCTCAGCTACATCAAGCAATACCTTGATAGTGTCAGGCTGTTTCAAGCCATCTTGACTCTTCGTGTCTAGGCTGCCATCTTCATTTGTGGCTATCCATCCGTAGTACCACTTGAAAGGAGGATTCCTTTTGGCTCGGAGGATGTTGCTCATCGTTTCTTGTATTGTCGTTTTCTATCTTCAATGATACTTTGAAGTCCTTTAGAGCTAAGAGAGAAACGCTTAGTGACACAAGAAAGAGAGACTTTGACAGTAAATGAATTACCTTTGGATTAACCAGCTTATCCGCTTGTATATACAGTGCCTTACTGGCTTAAATTGTAGTGAATATTCTATTAGTAGTGATATCTAGTATAGTTGTTTCTGTTTGCGTGTTTGATTATTTATGAGCATATAAATGCCTTACTAGTATTTGATCTATTGTGTTCCCAGTTCCTAACTGTTCTAGGTTCTACACTGTTCCTTAAGGTCACAGCAGTAGCCTAGTAGCCTTGCTAACAAGTCATCAGAACTCCTCTATTCACAAGAGTAGTCATTGTAGTAAGTATCCACCACTGGATACATACAGGATACTTATCGTTCCTGGGTATGTACTGGATATAACCAAATATCCTGGTGGTTACCTCAGCTATGCCTCCGGAGTGCTCCGTTTCAAGATTTGACCAAGATATTGTGGTGGTGACGACCACAAAATAATTGTTCTGCGACGACGCGCCCCGGCCAAACTGCGCCATTATTGTGCCTTTGATGATGCTCTGTGTAGAGCGACGGTGCACTCACAGGACTGTGAGTGACATGAAGGAGGATAGTGATGCTACGGGGAAGAGAAAGGCCATAGTTGCAACGTTATAATGCAGCATTTTGCTATTGATTTTTCGCCCCGCGGGTGGCCGGAATGCGGATTCCGGTTCCGTGGGTCACTCCAAATATAGGAGAAAGCCAGTGTTCCTCTCCAATTGAAGAGTAACATTAGCAACGGCGACATTGTTTGTTGGTATAATTAGAGGGTTTGGTGTGCTGTTGGGAAGGAGTTTGATTTTGACGTAATTTGAACGTCTCTCTCAAAGCGCTGTTCATTGTCATTCGTCTGTACTCTTCCGTCAAGATGTAGCCCCCCCCCATAATACTTATTTCCCCCCTTTTCCACAATTGGTGACACGAATTTAGAGATGATGGTCGTATTCAGCGGGGGAGATTACAATCAATGTATTCAACAATAAAACAATGATCACACACCCACCTCCCTCCATCATGGCACAATTACCGGGACCTCCATGCATTTGTTTAGGAGGCGATTGATTATCCGGAATTTGCGCCAGATCAGCGCAGGGGGGATGGGAAGGAGCATTAATGTGAGATTATTGATGTTAGCATTGGTAGGATGCATAGAAATACAGGGGAGGGGACTTACAAGGCATTGCTGTACTCAGATAGCATGATATTGGTGTTGTCGATATCGATGCAATCGTCGTCAATAAAACACGATACGGCAGTAATATGATTGTTCTGTTCGTTGTGCGCTCCGTATTGTCGTGATTTGGTTGTTCCTTGCTTTGTGGGGAATTGCTTGCTTTGCCACGACAAAGTAAGTGGTAAGGTAGGCGTGTGTGGAAACTAGTATGCTACAATTTTTTGTTCTTCATCATCCTCTAGTCCGAGAGTTCCTACACACATTCTACGTGATGCCTGTTACTGGTATGTACGGCCGTTCCGTGGGGCTGATTCCGATGATTGTTTCACAGCCCTCTGGCCAGTGAGAACGTTCCGGAGTAGGAATTCAGGGCCTGTAATAACATCCTAGTGTATTTACCAGCGCATCTTTCTCTCCATATTCGCCTGTCCTGACACAGGCTCATACTCATATCCGGCGAAGTGAGCAGCAATGTCACCAACAAGAGTGAACTGACTAACCTAAACAATAGAGCAAGGTAGTTTCCTTTTTTGCCAGTTGTTTGATACCCCTAGTTGGCATTGAGATTTGGTAAACGCAAACGGGACTGGGACTGGGGTTTGGGCCAGCCCAAAATAAGTTTAGGCTTCTCTGTTTATCGGCAACAGCAAACATAGTATTAATAGTTAGCGTGTCTCTCAGAGAGGACAGCAAATACGTGTCATAGCAATTTGGTGGTAGTAGCGGCACAGGCAGGCGAGGATCTTGATATATAGTGGGCTGCCTGGCGGACGGGCTAGTCCCTACAATAGGTATGGAATTTTGGGTAGGATATATATGGATATTGCAAATCGACAAGATTAAGACCCCAAGCAAGGATCTGCACCGGTCGACCGACAGACTACATAAATGGCGCGCTATTGTCACAAGTCAAAATTGTGCGCCCCTCCATAAGAGTGGTGCAAATATATAGTTTTTAAACAATATTTATAATATCTACTATTATATCAATAAAATTTGAAAGTTGATTCTAATGAAATGTTAACATTTACTTAGTGCTAATTTGAAGATGCCAATGGGAGTTTAATTTTTTGTTTTGCATAGACACCATACGATTGTATCTGGTATCGTACTTAGCGGCATTGGCACATTTCATTTTTCTTCTCCTCCCACAATCACAGCACACCTAACACTATCCACGAAACTCTTCCCAAAGCCCTCTCCAACAATATCACCATGGCAGACTCATCCTCCGATGACGACATACCACTGGGCCAGCTCAGGGGATCTTCCTCTGCCTCGGCATCGACATCATCGTCAGCCCGGGCGCGAAAGAAACGGCCCAACTACAACGACGACAGCGACGGCGGCGCTGACTCCGACGGCGAGTTCGCGCCTTCATCGCCTCCCCCGGCGAAAAAGAAGCGGATAAAAAAGGAGCCCAGCGTCGCCGCCGAGGCCGCCAAGAAAGTTTCCGCCAAGAAGAAGAAGGGCGCTGCCAAAAAAACGGACGAAAAGAAAGGTGGCAATGGCAATAATGGCAAAAGTAAAAAATCCGCGACCAAGAAAGCGCCCCCCGCGAAGAAGGCCCTCAAGCAATTCGACAAGGCCGAGCGTATTTCGCACGCCATGCAAGCCTACCTTTGGTGGAATGCCGAGGATCCCCCCAAGGGATGTCAGTGGGTCAAGATGGAGCATGCGGGGGTGTCGTTCCCGGAGCAGTACGAGCCTCACGGGGTGAACATGCTGTATGATGGGGAGGAGGTGGATTTGAATCCGGTGGAGGAGGAGGCGTGAGTAGCAGAGTTGTTTATCAGTTGTTGTGTGACTTGGACTTGGAATGGTGTGTCCTTTGTATGTTGTGAAATTATTGAGCTTTTTCAACTCTTGGAGTTTTTGTTTTGGCATGTACTTTTTTCTGTCGGTGATGGCAGACATCTGCAGCCATGAAATGCCTTAAGCAAAATGCTTACATTTTACATTGCAGGCATAACGAGGCTGTCAAAGTCATATGGGTCTATGATCGGACTACGCATGACTCTATGCCTCTTGTAAAAGTATAGGGCTTGTTGTTCCGTTTTGGGGACAAATCAAATATCTCCCGAGGTCAAAAGTACGCAAGATGTGCACAAAATGGGAAGTTGGTGTCAATACTGACAAATATTGAGCTGGGATTGTTTAATTGTTGCCACATGTTAGTACAGTGGTTTTCCTGATGATAATTGCTGTGCATAATTTTCGAGGGGGGGAATCAAATATCTCTTCAAACCTTTCAAAGTTCAAAGTAATCATGTTTCTCACAAAACCATGTTCTTGTTGCTCTACCAAAAACATCATATGCCTCAATATAATACCATTACTCCAACCTCACAACACACAGAGCCACATTTTTTGCTGCAACTGATCCCGAGGGGATGCACCTCGGAAATGTCAAAACGGCACCCATTTACATCAAAAATTTCATGGCCGACTTTCGTGCCATTTTGGGTAAAAAGCACGTCATCAAGGACTTCAAAAAGTGCGACTTCGAATTAATCCGGAAGCATTTGAATGAGCAAAAGATGGTCAAGAAGGCGATTACTGATTCGGAAAGGAAGCAAAATAAGGATGCGAAGAATGCCGGCATGTTCCAGTTTGGGTATGCGTTGGTGGATGGGCATTTGGAGAAGGTTGGGAATTATAACAGTGAGTTTATGATGGGCAAGAGTTTGTTTTATAGTGAACCACTGTGCGTTAGATTGATGGGGTGCCCACAGTTATCGATGTAATGTTTCATGCACATGATATGGGTGTGGGAGAAAAGGGTTGAATAGCGTTCGTGCTGGTATGGCTGAATATGAGTGGTTGCTGGGGCGTTGTGGCTGAATTTTATGGTATTGATTGATAAACGGGTTTGATATGAAAAATTGTTGTGGTGGTTGCTGGGGAGTTGATGGATTTTATTGTATATGGTTCCAGAACAATCATCAGTTACAATGCTTCATGAGCTTTTCTCACAAGGATACGATTTTGGATCATGTTGGGTTCCGCAGAGCTTGGCACATCACATGTCACAATTTGTTTGTTGAAAGTGCAATAGTGAAAGAAAGCTTCGTTGTTGATTGTATCTTATTTTCTATGATTGTTGAGATTAATTTCAATGTCCAGGTCTTTTTGGTCATTATTTGCACTGTATCTCATCAATCGATATTCTTTCCTCCATTCCAGTGGAACCCCCTGGCGCCTTTCGTGGACGTGGGGAACACCCCAAAATGGGCAAGCTCAAACAACGCGTGGCTCCCGAACAGGTCATGATTAATGTGTCCGAATGTGCCCCCGTACCCAAATGCAGCGTCCCCGGCCATTCCTGGGGAGAGCTCCGCCACGATCCCACTGTCCAATGGCTGTGTCAGTGGACAGAAAATATCAACAGCCAGAACAAGTACATGCAGCTGGCGGCGCAGAGTAGCTTCAAGGGAAAGAGAGATCGCTCCAAATACAACAAAGCGGCCAAGCTTTGCGGTAATATTGATAAGATTCGCAAGGATTACAAAAAGAATTTGACGAGTAAGAGTCATGAGACTAGGCAGCTGGCAACAGCAATGTGGGTCATTGACAGACTCGCCCTTCGTGTGGGCGGGGAGAAAGACACTGACGAGGAAGCTGATACCGTTGGCTGCTGCTCGTTGCGCGTGGAACACTTGAAGTTTGACCCCAACAACGAGGGAGAGGAAAGTAATGAGATCGAGTTGGAATTTCTGGGTAAAGACTCCATGCTTTTCAAGCAAACGATTGATTTTGGATCTGAGTTGTACACCGAAAATAATGGGATGGGAGAGCAGGTGTATAAGAACTTCAAAATATTTTGTAAGAAGAAGAAGCCATCCGATGATGTGTTTAGCGATTTGACGCCAAGCGAATTGAATAGTCATCTCAAGGGTATCATGGAAGGACTCACGGCCAAGGTGTTTCGTACCTACAATGCGTCGAAGACATTGCAGGATGAATTGATGAAGACTGAGAAGACTGCCGGATGGAAGGGGCTCACGGCGGCGGAAAAGGTCGTTGAATACAACAATGCTAACCGCGAAGTTGCAATTCTATGTAATCACCAGCGTTCCGTGAGCAAGGCCCAGGAGGCAACGTTGGACAACCTTGGTTCAAAGCTTGAGAAGCTAAAGTTTCAAAAAAAGGTATTGAAAAAGATTTTGAAAAAGCTTATGGAGGGAAAAGAATTGGACAAAATCCCAACGAAGAAAGACCCCGTGAAGATGGTTGAAAAGGCAACTAAAGCCATGGCAAAGGCCAAGAGCATGAAGGAGAAGGCGAAAACGAAGGAGGAAAAGATTGCAGCCACGGAGGCGGATGAAAAGGCCAAGTTGATGAGGAAGCAGGTGGCTGACGCCAAATTCGACGAGATGCACCTGTGGGCTACTCCGCCCAAACAGGATCAAGTGATCAAGCGCATCGCTTCATGGAATGAGAAGATCAAGAAGATGGAGATGAATATTAAACACAAGGATGATAACAAAGAGGTTTCACTTGGAACTTCGAAGGTGCGTAGGAATACTGTATGGCGCGTAGGAATATTGTATGGCATGCCTGAAAATGACTCTGTTTTGATTTTTCTCCCAGTTTCATCTTGTTTTATCTACTGGCACAATTTGAAACGATTCTCACTGTCCACTTCTTGTGCATAATCAGCTGAACTACATGGACCCGCGTATTTCTGTTGCCTTTTGCAAGCGGAATGAAGTACCCATTGAAAAGATCTTCTCGAAGACTATGAGAGACAAGTTCAACTGGTCCATGGCAGTTCCTCCTGATTGGCAATTCAACGCGGAAATTGGAAAGCAGGGATAGGAGATCTTGTGATGAATAGATTTATTTCATTTGGAACGTGCTGTACGCGTGGTGGGCTCGGGGGATGGAGTTGTGATATTATGCATTCTCATTTGGCTTTTTTACTCGAAAATAATAGTATCTAATAAACAAATTCAGTTACTTTGATCAGGTAAGTTATTTAATTTGAACAAACTGGAGAGAATAACCTACCCCAGCACTAATGGAATCTTGGTACTTCAGCCTTACTACACTCACCTCTTCAACCTGCTCTTCAAACATTCCATAAAATCATTATGACCATTTCAAACTACTTTGTGGCTACGATGACAGAGAGGCAGAAGACGTTGACCACACGTATTCAACGCAATATGTCTGTCCCTCATAATACCAGCTCACACAAGTGCCAGTGAGATGTCAGTGTGTTATAATACTCCTGCCCAGACAGTATACGCCCAGCTAGCAGAGAGCTACCAATAAATGCCCCAGCGACATAACTGTCCAGCTTCAATATTTGTTAAATCCGCCATGATTCACCGCTCAAAGCTTTCTTGAAATGCATCATAAGATCTCGGCTCCAAATCATTATTCAAACTACCTAGCTCCTGTCCCAGCAGAGCTCGGTATATCCAAGAAACATAAAAAAGGATGTAGGTGTAAAGACATTGTTCAAACTAGTATGATTATGTTCTCTTCCAGAGCATCTATGGGCATAGTAAATGGAGAAGGCGAGACGACATTAATCAGAAAAAACAGGCGAAGAAATGTTCGTCTGTCACGCATGAGCAGAAGCCTATTGATATGCAAGGTCAAGATGTTCTCAGTCGTGGCATCCTTCTGGCCATATCATTTATCTTAAGAAGTCCAATAGCAACAAATCGGATTAGACTCATGGTAAACTGTGCAGTTTCATAAAACACTTCATTTGTTCCATGCCACCAAAATACGAAAATTTCTCACTTCATTTCCCCCTTATGTACCAAATGTAAAACATTTGTATCAATTTGGTATTGTCTGTGCATTGTTTATTTGGGCAAGAATAGACCTTGACTCCCTCTTATACCCTCACAACAAGCACAGTCAATCTCAACTCCAAATCCAGCCCATAGAACAAGCAACAGACAGCCACCATCCTTTGTATAGGACTGATGGATGCTACCAGGTTCGTTATAGAGGACTTGGCCTTCATCATTTGGACGATCAATGAACTCTCCATCTTTTCCCAAATGAGAAATCTTCTCAGCAATATCCATTTCTAATGCCTTCTTCATTTGATCAACCTCTTTGTCAAGGGGTGTGTCATAAAGCTTACTGTCATCAGCCGCATCTGGCAATGGGGACTTTCTCACAAGCAGAGACGGGTTAATAGTTACTCCAATCAAATACCTCTCCCAAAGTCTGCCAACCAATGGAATATCCAGCTCCACGCTTGGATGGGCATGTAGGCTGAAATCAAAGTTGGGAGGGCAAGCAAACAACTGCATTTTTATGGGATGTGAATTGCTTGTTCCCTTTGATACCACTTCCGACAGAAGGACTTCTGCAGGAAAGGCAGTCAACATTGTTGCATGGTACTGGGTATCAAAAGTCTTGCTTGCTTTGGCAGACTGAAACAGTTTAGGCACCGATTCTCCTTTAAACAAAGATTCAAACATTGTTTGAACCACTTCCGCAAGAGAAACCTGAAAGATGTCACCTTTATCAAACCAGTATGGGGCTGATTTCTCGAGCGAAGTCTTCTCGAGCAGCCATTCCTTCACTTGAGGTGCATCAAATTTCCAATGATCAGTTTTGATGCTGGGAAGTAACGAGTCCGTCCTTCGAGTACTGTCCTGCCAGGATTTTGTATGCAAGGCTTCCTGATAGCCAAGTTTGTGCATAATGGGGTGTACTTTGGGATCCTGGCGGAGTTCGATCACACAACATCCTTGCTTCTGTGCCGATTGCCAGCCTTTCTGGATTGTTGCATTGATGACACTCGGATCACATGTAGAGAGCACCATTTCACCTGGATATCTATAAGCCTGAAATAACTGAACATAGTCTGGCGAGCCAATGTGGCATCCATTGGCATCAAGTCCAGGTCCCCACCTAAGAGAAAAACAGGATACTCCCAGTTAGTTGAGCATTAATGATGACATTTCATGATTTGGATATTGATGTGCGGACTTACGTTTCGTTCTGAACTCTTCCTAGCCTAGAGTTCACAATCACAACAACCAACACATTGGATGCACCGTGGTATTGCAATGTGGCCAACTCGTTCAGGCTCATCTGCATCCCACCATCACCGGCAACCACTAAAGTCTTACTGAATTCGCCACTACCGTTGGTTTTGACCTTAGAAGCCAGCGAAGCTGCAAGGCCAGCGTTCATCGCATAACCCATGATTCCAAGATGCTCTGACTGCAAAATAAAGATCCGATATTGTTTTAAGTACCGGATAATCACGTAAGTTTGACAGTGTGCAGGTACGCATGAACATAGTATCACATAAACTATTCAACTCACTGTCAAGAAACGTTGTCCCCGCTTCGCGGCAAGCGAACTAGCCATGAACAAAGCATTGTCACCAATGTCCGCATAGATGACGCTATCGTTGTCCAAAAGTTCGCCCATTTTCTGGAAGAAGACCATGGGATGGCAATGCTTTGTATCAATAATTTCAGCACTGGGAATGCACTCACTAGCAAAAAGCGTGCTAGGAGTACCTGCTGGTTTTACATATGACTCCTCCTGGAGTTTAGACCAAACATCCTTTGCTGAAGTAGGCTTGTGGGTGCCAATGACTTTAGCCTGAGAATCGGTTAGCACCCTCTTCTTTCTTTGATCACTTGTCCTCGGAGAGCGCAATATATGTTCCTCAAACACCTTGATGACCCTTTTCAGAGAATCCCCGAGATAGCCGCAAGAGAATGCAGCGCTGGGAGAAAACCTCAAACTATCCCCGGCTACTAGCCTCTCATCGATCTGCAAGAACTCCCTCACCTGCAAGCCTGACTTGTCGGTGATGAGCTCGGTCCAGTCATTAACACAAATGCCAATCCTGTTGACAAGTTACGCGGTATCAATCTTTTCTCATGAGAAATCAAATGACAAACTTTGCAACACAAAAAAGACACACTGCACACTAAAACCAACCAAACTCTTACACAGTTTGACAATTCTCGAGCAAATCAACTGCCCCAGAAGTCCCCGCATTACCGTAAACGCCCACGACTCCATACGCCAACGGATGATACTCGTCGACGGTACCCTTGCCATCATATGATGTCAAAATGGGCGCTTGCATCAGCTCGGCAATGTGCTCCACCAGCACACCCAACCTCAACCCATTGGCACGATAGCCACACTCGATCAACACACGTCTTCCCAATAGGATTTCGGAGCGAAAGGCAGTCGCCAAAGCCTCCACCCGAAGATCTGAGGCGGGAGTGCACAAATTGGTCTGGAACGCCGTGCCCAAGCAAAAGTGCCTGCGTCCTACGAATTCACCTTGCTGCACGTCAATGGGGATCGCCAAGTGAGCGCATCGATGCGAGGCGATGGCCGCCGTGAATGCATTCCGAACCAACGGCATGAGCTGATCCACGCTAGAAGCCGTCTCCGATATTGCCAGCCCCGCCTTGCGAAAGATGGAACTTTGATCGATATCCTGAAAGTCCGAGTGGTGCAGGTGCCCCAGAGCTTTCATCCCCGTCAAGCAGAGCAATGGCACCCGATCTTGATCGGCGTCGATGAGGCCGGAGAGCAAGTGCGCGGCCCCCGGTCCGGAGGTGGCCAAGCAGCATCCCAATCTCTTGGTCAACTTGGCGTGTGCCGCGGCTGCCTGGCTTGCATTGACCTCGCATCGGCAGTATACCCACGTGATGGAAGGGTGGGCGACGATGGCATCGATGAGAGGGACGACGGCTCCGCCGTGGCCGCCGAAGACGTGGGTCACGCCCGCGGAGTGGAGAGCCTCGACGAGGAATTGAGCGCCGGTGAAGGCTCGAGAGTCATGGGTGATAACATAATTGCTATTCACGTCTTCTACTTGGGACATGTTTTTTTAGAAAGGTTGTATTGTAGGAAGAGAGATACAATACAAGGATATGCTGTTTGCAATACTGAAAGAAGTTTGAGGCAAGAATTTGTTTTGTATTGGCAGAGTCAGAGGCTGTCAGAGGTACAATATTGTACAATATGGCGTGAGCTGAGGAGTGAGCTGAGCGGGACGAAATTATGAAGACCTCCTTGTGTTGCACCTATCGCCTATTGTATTGGATGGTTCGAATTAGTTTAGAAACGAGATCCTGCCCAGGTAGTAGGTAGAGCAGATAGATTCGCTTGGAAGCTCTTTGCTGGATGGATTGAAGAGAAATGAAGATGAAGGGTCGTACGTGAGAGGTCCTGTCGTGATGAGAATTAAATAATTTGGATCTTTCTCTAGAGGTCCAATATTGCATGTTGTATGCAGTAATATGTTAGAGTGTCCACGTGTTTTTAAACCAGACATCGTTTTACTTCCCCGGGGAAGATCTTCCCCAATTCAGTCATGGACTC
>JALLAS010001094.1:0-10309 GCA_036939415.1 Detonula confervacea
TGCGCAAGATTCCATTGGCAGACGATGCATTTGGGCAGTTCTCTTTCGACTGAAGAACTGTTTGGTGATTGCTACCGGTGCTTGTGGCCTCTTCGCCTATGCAATATTTTCTTTTGGTTGCCTTGATCGCCTCTGGTTGAGCAGAATCACTTGCTTTGTCTAGTTCTTTGGCCAAGCCCGAAGTGGGGTCCTCCATGTCTATGTTTGGCTGCCAGATGAACTTTTGACTTGAGGAAAAAGTGACTCGACGATCGTTGCTATTTTTCAAACTCTCGGTGCCTTGTGAGCCTTTGCCATTGCGCAAGATTCCATTGGCAGACGATGCATTTGGGCAGTTCTCTTTCGACTGAAGGACTGTTTGATGATTGCCACCGGTGCTTGTGGCCTCTTCACCTATGCAATATTTTCTTTTGGTTGCCTTGATCACCTCTGGTTGAGCAGAATGCGAGGTGCCTGTACTATTCTTTTTTGACCAAGGGAACTTGATACTCTTGAGGATCCTGGTGGGAAAAAGAACTGCCATCATGGTCATGGTACCATTGTGTCTACCGGATCGAAACAGGCAAAAGGAGTGGAATACATTCGTGTCATTGACTGCCATATTATCTGATGAGGGTGGCTTCTTGGCTTGGGCATTATTGTGTTGATTGAATGTTTTGGCGTTGGTCTTACTATTGCGGGAATGATGTGCCCGGCCGCCCAGCTAGCTAGCGATGTCACAATCTCTCATTCTATCTCCAGCCAGCCATTATCATTCGGCCTGACCAAGACCAAACGTGCTAGAGTAAGTAGATAGGAATCGATACAAACATTATTAGGTACACAGATAAGTAGATATCGTATTATGGTCGGGCGGTGCGTGCGGGTCCAACTTTTATTTTCGTGCATAGCGTGCGTGCATGCTGTATTCATCAAATTCTCGATGGAAATGTCTATCCATCATCGATGCTGGAGCGATGCTGATTGCTTCCAGAACTTCCTTGAACATTTCCACCAGCAGGGGCAACATTTTCTTTCTGAATCCCTCCAACAACATCACTATTTGCAGTAGGATCTACTTCGGGCAAGGCTTCTCTCCAAAACTCATCAACCTGATCTTGCAATGAGGATTGTGAATCATGCTGCGCACAAGATCTGACAGACATGAACAACTGACTAACCCCAACGTCTATTCTACCAGTACCCTCTGTCTGCACTCCAACATGTTTTCGACCTTTCACCGGTGGGGGCGTGGTTACTAAACGGCTACCCGAACTCCTTCTGTTAGACTGCCTGCGATTTTCATGTTGGTTCCCGGTAACCGTAACGATTGGATTTGCAAATACATCGCCCTTAATCAATCGGCTATCAAATAGTATACAACCAGGGTTCTGTTCTGTATCGACCGGCTCCTCCTGGTCCATTAATTTGTCATTGCTTTTGGCCATCGAAGGATTGAGCATGCTTCTACGAACAACTCGCGTGTCCACCATAATGTTGGAATTGGCGAGGCTGCTACCGCCCTCCTTGACTCGCTTCCGGTCTCCATTTTGTTTTGATGGTGCCGTCCTCGGCCTTTGAGGCACGTCGAAAGGAGATGAAAGTACTTGCCGGCTCAATGACATCGTGCAAAAGAGGAGGTCCGATTGGTCACATCATGGTAGATAAAGAAATATTTTTTTCCTCTTGTCCCAACGTCCCACCCCCCCTCCTCAGTATTTTAAATCCAAGACTTTTAACTAACGGCCCACGCATGCACGCAGCAGCCAGATGCAGCCCTCACCATTGCAATGGCTCCACATCTGGCTCCACAGATGCAACATGGTGCATGGCCCCAGATTGCTCCCAAACCCGGAGCCTTCTGTCACTGGCTAGGTCAATTCCCTAACCACTTCTACTCTTTCCAAACAGTTTAACCTTTGCTTCCCCGGGCCTCCTGCCTTTTCTCATTTGATTTCCCTTCACCATGGATAATCAATAAGACATGCAAAGGAAGGTATCTCAATTTCCACGGCTCTTTCCAAACATTCGAACCTCCTCTTCGTCTTCCTCCTCTTCTTCGCCCTCTTCGTAAGCCCCCCACAATCGCCGTTGACTCATCCTTCGATTTTTCATTTCTTCGCCATCGATACTTCCTGAACTTTTGCTCAGCGTCTTGGAAGTACTGCTCTTCCCATCAGATCCGGAAGGAGGAGAACTTCCGTTGCCCAATGTGGCATCCAATCCTCCCCGAACCTTGGCACCGCTTAATCTCTTTCGGTGTTCTTCCATGCTCTCCTTCCAGTAGTTCATTTGCTCATCAACCCATTTTTTATCTTCCAATACTCTGGTTGTCATGGACTTCCATCGACTTTTCAACTCATCCTCCCTGGTCGCATCCTCTTCCATACGATGGGATAGCTGATCCTGCATTTTCATCCTGGCCATTTCGCTCTCCACCAATCGGTTGCGCAAAGAGGCCACAATTAGTTCGTGACGAGAATTTTGACGCTCCAATTCAGTATGAAGCATGGTAATTTCCGCACGGGATTGATCCTTGTTCATTTGATGCGTATCCTGCGTGATGCATAATTCGTGTCGCAATGCTCGCACCTCCTCTTGCAAGCTGTGTATTTCTTGGTGATACTGCTGCGCCTCGGCTTGATGCCGTTCTGTTTCCACTTGAGATTGTTGTTGATATTGACTTTGCTGACTTTCTACTTGGGATTGTTGGTATTGACTTTGCTGAGTTTCCGTTTGGGATCTTTCGTATTGGCTTTGCTGTGCTTCCTCTTGATACTGGCTCTCCTGCGATTCCGCTTGGGATAGTTTACTTAGGAATTGTTGGTTTCGCTCGTGGAATTGACGGAGCTGGAGCTGTTTCGAATCCCCTTCATTATTCGACGGGTAATTGTTACTCCTGCCATTGGACGATAATTGCTGCTGTTGCTGCTGATGATTATTACTCTTCAGTTCCTCCTCCTCAATTACCATCTCTCCCTCCTTCCACCGCCCCCGGACTATGGGTCCATCGTCGTATCGCATGAGCCCCATTCCATCGGGGAGATTGGAAGCGTTCACGTCACCTGTGTAGAATCCGGTGTCGCCGTCGCTGTCGATCCACGGCATGCCGTCCACTGTTTTGCGCATGGGGGGATCGGAATTATTCATGTCGTTACGATGCGAGTTCATGGTTCGGTTGCTGGGGGTGGAGGGTTGATTGCTGTAGGGTTAGTTGTTGGTCGTTTATTCGTTGAGGATTCGTTGCGAGATCTTTGTTTTGTGTTCCTCGTTCCTCGCGATACATGTAATGTGCCATGAGTCATCATGTCCCAAATGAGTAACATTATTGTGCTTTTAAACCTACTTATTCCTACGCATAATAACGTTCCACCACTTTGGTATCTTCAACTAACGTCCCAGTTATGCGCCTGGCTGATCAGAGTGCTCCACATAGCTCCACATACAGGCTCCAAAAGAAATTCCAATTCGATGCGAAGATTGTTGAATTATCTCTTGTTTCCGGGGACCGGGGATCTATGCGAATGCACTACACAAAGGGCGTGCGTTATCATCTACTAAATTAATGGCAACTCAACCAGTGGCAGGCGTCTGGAAACGTCTCTGGGAAGAAAACCCACTCGGCGATTCCGAAGGCGCCGATCGCGACACCCTCGTCTTATGGACACAATCCCCACGCAGCGGGCTCTACGTGGATATTCGATTGCCCAAAGACTCTCCCGGTCGCTCGCTCACCGAGGCAAAAGCTGCTGGATACAAGCCCACCCCGTCGGCGTTGGAAGCCAAGGGATTTTCAGTTGATGATCATTCCAATCTCTCCATTGAGCAGGTGGATGTGTTGCTTCGTCAGAAGTCTTTTGCTGGACAGCTGCAATACACGGTTGGCGACACTACATCAGGAGAGGCATTGGCCAAGGACACTGAACTAGCAAAACTTGCGAAGGACGCCAAAGATGGAGCAGTCGGGTTGTGTACCTGTTTTTGGCGTCGTGATATTGATTATAAACCTCCGTCAGGTGGGTTGGATATCGGGGTTTGTGCTTCAACGATTCCCAATGCCAATGGAGGCATTGACCTACGCGAAACTGGAGATGATGCCAGTTATGCGGAGGGATGGCGTCGGTTGCCTGGAACTGCCAAGGGACCATCGTTTGCGTTGAAACTAGTGTCAGAAAGTGGTGTTGAACGAACTGGGTTTTGGGTCCGTACTGGCAATCGATTTGCCTATGCAATAGGAAGGCCAGAGGACTCAAATGCGGCAACAAAACTTGGCTGCCATGAAGAATGCACCAACATAAAGGAAGGTGTAGGAAAATCTCTCGAACATGCTGCAAAGTCCATCAGTGATGATCTCTCAACTCAAATGCAAATTGTTGGATGCTACATTGGAGTATATGGAGAAGTGACAGAAAGTGGTGCCTGGAAAGTTTTGCATAGCACAGATCCACATCTGGTCGGATGTACATTGGTAGGCTCTGAAATCAATGACATTTGCTGTAGTACCTTGAGCCAGGCTGGAGGAAAGATGAAAGTTGATGTTGGTGATATTTTGAGTCAATCGGTTGCCGGTAGCAATATCATGGTAAGAAAGTGGGAAGTTGTTGAGATTGATGGCATCAGCAACCTTCCTGGATTTGAATGACAATGATTGCAGCATTGAAATGTGAGATTTACGTTCTGAACATGATGATGTGCTGAACAATTGGTGAAGGAAACATTAGCACAACAATCTCACATACAGCAAATATATTGCCTCGTATTAAGAACGACAATGTGTTTGAGAGCCTGTCCATACAGATGCAGGACAAACCTGTCAGGATGAGGTTAAATCTCATTTTGAAATCAGCACCAAACTGAAAGATAGCTAAGCTCACTTTTAGCCAAACCAAGTTTGTTATCATGTTCAGTTTGTCGCCTGGCTTCGGCCACCATATCACCTTTTATATTTGGCGATGAGCACTTTTAAACGGTGTATCAATACAGATTTCCTCTTAATAGGGTTTCCCAACAGGTCAAGAACGTGCGCCCAAGTATCCCCAGTATCGCCAGACATGAGCATTATGTCCCCAGACATCTCCCTCATGTCGCCGCCAACTGGCCGACCACCCACTCTCTACGATACCAACATTCCACTGGCTGGCTTCCCATACAGGAGTCCAACCACCTATCCCACCAACCTAGAGTAGGCTCAAGTAAGACAATATCTGGATTTGATGCCGACATTGGAGGTATAATCTGATTTAGGCTGGACCAGCTTGGTTTCTTGGATCCGGTAAAATACCGATGGTATTCCTAACCAATTCACCAGAAATAGCCACGGCCAGCCGATTATCCATCGTCTTAATAATTTGTTACATCAAATAAAACTAACATGTCACTTTTATGTCAACTAAACGATGAAATGACATGTAAGTATGCGTCCATACCCGGAATCCTGTTAATATGCATCTGCAAGATCGTGGCAGGATCCGTGGAGAGAAGTAATGATTTGAGAGTTCTCGAAGTGGCAGATCTAACGTCAGGGGCTGTTGAGACAAACTTGGGAAGATAAGTAGAGACATCCAATGCATCTGAAGTGGATAAATTGACCCATTTCAACAGATTTCACTGTAGCGCAATAGTGGTTGTTACAACTACCAGCAAAAGATGCAATGTGGAAGAGGGGTCTTCCTGGTATCAAGTAGTGATACATAATCACGAGAACCAAGCCACCTGATCATAGCCAGGCAAAAAAAAGATGATAGATTGCTTTCAAATGTTTCTAAATTCTTCCGATGTGATACTATCATGCTTGCTGTTTTGCATGACCAGCACAGGGGAATGTTAGCTGGTCACACTTCTGGCCTCGAGGTTTGGGATAAACTAACCAACCTTTGATTACAAACTTATTAATGCGTCATTGAGACTTAATATCCTGTCTAAAAAATGTTTCCATGCACTGCTTTTCATTTTATCAGTATCATCTTCTGAACGAGGTATCATGCTGCTCCAACAAAGATCTCCTATCATAATGCTCCAGTGATGGGTTAGATCTTGAAGAGTGAAAATAGGATGCCGTTGACGAAGAAGGTTGAGGGGAAGATGTAGAGGTATATATTTCACAATGCGTAGGTGAGGAAGAGGCTGCTACTGCAATCACCTTCTTGCGCTCCCTGCGCACTCGCACTGCCATTACAAAAAACACAACCAAGGAAAAGATTGCAAGAGATACGACCCCCATGGCTATGTAAAAAGTCGTTGGAGCCGATGACGACGAAGAACTGCCCGAAACTTCGTTCATACTATTAGCATTGCTTCCCAACGCGGACAGCTTGTCCAAGTCTGGACCCAAATAAGAAGTATGAAGAATGGTACCCTCCTCGTATGCACCTCTTTCTAGCCGATGGTGTATCACCTTCAATGCATCGGCGCGAGCCTCGTCCTCGTGGCCGAGAATTGCGGTTAGGTAGATGGAACTTTGGACGATTGCGCAGTCTGTTGCGTCGGTGACTGTAGGAGTGCATTCGCCTGTACAAGTCAAATCCGCGTGTTATATGCATGGATTAGAATCCCATGGGTTCAATCTGACAGAAAAATTGACGCATAAACAGCAACAACTCACTCATTATGGCGATAGAATCATTCTCCATATAATAAACCCTCGAAACGGGCTGATGAAACTCCTCCCTGTTCTTCAACAACCTATCATTGCCTGCATTATCCTCAATATTGCCTTCCTCCTCCGGACAATGCAATAAATGCTCCGCCACATCCTCCAACAGCCAAAGCTGCAGCCTCTCCACGCTCGCATCCAAAGTTCTGCCGTGCGTGCCTTCCGTGGTCTGTACGCCGTAGGCGAAAAAGACTTGCTGCTCGCGCTTGGGGACCATGGGATCGATGCCTAGCGGTTGCCCCGGACAAGTGCGCTTCGTGTAGATGGAGGATAGGGAATCGTTTTTGTTTTCGTTGCTTCCTCCTTCCGCTGCTTGTGCTTCTTGCTGCTCCTGCTGTTCGTTATCAACTTCGGCGGTCGATTCGCCTTTCGAACCATCATCGCCATCGCCGCCAAGCGTGGGCTTCCAGGTCCATTCATTCGTTTCCTCGACCAACGTAGGAGCGTCGACCGGCGAAGGATTGGGCTCCGCCGCCGCCGGGTCCTTGAAGTGCACCCGCTCGTTGGCAAGCTCGGCGCTCGGTAGTTCTGCAATCGGTCCAGTTGTGGGAGAGTATGATGGCCAGTAGGTCGGCTGTTGGGGCACGGGCAGCTGCTGTTTGTCGTCCTCCTCCTTCTTCTTGTCTTTCTTGTCCTTCTTGTTGGTTCCCGCTGCCTCCTCTTCGGAAGGCACCTCCTCCTCCTCCTCCTCTTGATTCTTCTTATTCTTCTTCTGCTTCTTCTTCTCGTTATCGGCATCATCCTCCATCGCTTTCTCCGTAGCAGGGCGTTCCATCGGACTGTACGTCGGATACAAAAAGTACGTTGGCTCGAACGACGTCGGAGTCAGCGTCTCTCGTTCCCTCCCCGTTGCGAGATCATCTCCGACGGGGAAGGACAGGTTCAGCTTGGTCGCCGTTTTATGATCGTCCGCTTTCGTCCTTCCTTCCGCCTCGGCCGGCGACGGAGTCGGTTTGCCAACCGAGTCCGCGGGGAACGATAGGCTCAGCTTGGTCGATTCCGGCGGCGCCTTCGCGTCCCCTCCTCCGGATCCGCTCTTGCCGCCGTCGGCGTTCTTGACCGTCACGGAGAATTCTCTGACGACGGGAGCCTCCGTGGCGGGGGCTCCCGCGGCCGGCGACGGAGTCGGTTTGCCAACCGAGTCCGCGGGGAACGATAAGCTCAGCTTGGTCGATTCCGGCGGCGCCTTCGCGTCCCCTCCTCCGGATCCGCCCTTGCCGCCGTCGGCGTTCTTGACCGTCACGGAAAATTCTCCGACGACGGGAGCCTCCGCGGTCGGAGCCCTCGTCGCCGGAGCCCTCGTCGGACGGCCCGTGGGGGGCGGCCCGTCATCGCGTTGTCTGCTCGGTTTTGAAGGCCCTCGTCCTCTGGATGGGCCCGAAGGCTGCCTGCCGGAGGGTTTTGCGCGCGATGACGATGGCACGGGCGTTTCCGCTGCAGGCGCACTTGTTGTTGGGGCGCGAGTCGACACCGGAGCCGGGGTGACCCAACGACCGTTCGAAGCGGTCGGCTCGGCTGCTGCTGCCGTTCCTTCGATGGGACCGGGAGTCTCCGGCGAGCGATATCGACTGCTCCCGCCTCCGCTCGGCCTCGACGGCCGACGGCCGCCGCCTCCCGAACTTCCTCCTCGAGACGATGGCCGCGAGGGCTCCGATCGTCCGGCGACGGGCGGCGCCGGCGGCGGACTTATCGGTTTTGCCGTCGGCGCCGGAGCGGTTACGGAAGAGGTTGTCGTCGCATCATTATCATCATCGGCCACCGCCGGCCGATGGGCTGGAAACGGTTGCTCCGCCGCTTGCTCCGCTTCATCGTCGTCGGGGGACGGTGGACTTCCAAATCGTTCTTTTTCGATCTGCTCCATGTTCGTTGGGGTTGCATCGATGCCTTCGATCAACGTCGTTGTTGCATTCATATTCATCGTAGAAGCTGTAGCGGGGCCAGCCAAATTATTTGCTTGCGCCTCCGACTCCGTCACGATCGAAGCGGGCGACGTCCGGGGCACATCAACAACAACAACAACAACACCGCCCTCCGACGAAGGCCCATCCGCTCCGTAAGATTGCCTCGACGGACCCCGCCCTCCGCCGGAAGGGGATCGTCCCGACGACGACGAACCTCCCCCTCCTCTCGAGGGCTCGCTCCGCCGTTCGTTATTCGCAGCAGCGGCCTCGGCGGGGTAAGGAGCGGGTGCTGCAGCTGCTACTGCTACCACTGCAACTTCTTCGGTGCCCAACCCTCCGTGCGACAGGGGGCGCGAAATCGCCTCGTCGGACGGCGGGCGATCGCCGTAGTATCTCGCGGCGGTGGCGTTGCCGCCGTCCGCGGCGGAGCCCCTCGTCGGCATCGTCGCGGGTTCGGGATTTGAATAATAATTCGCCGGATCGGACGGAGCTTCGGATGACGACTTCTCGGCGGGCAATAACGGCGGCAGCTCCGACGGCGGTGCGGATGGCATCGCCGCGGCGTCCCTTTCGATTATCGCGGCCGGCGGCGGATCTTCGGCGATCGCGGCGGATGATGCTGATGCTGCTGCCGCCGTCCACTGGAATATTATGTCCGTTATCGATGGCGCCGTCGAAGGACTCGCGGACTGCGTGGGCGCAACCGATGTTATTGCAATGACGCTTTCTCGCCCTGCGATCTCCTCCTCCTCCTCCTCCTCCTGGTCGCGCTTATTGCCCTTCTGGTTCTTATTGGTCTGCCCCTTATTGTAGCGTTTTTGCCGCTGCTGCTGCTGCTTCTGTTGCTTCTGTAGCTTTAGTTTCTTCTTCGTCGGCACCCCCGCCCACCGTTGCTGATGAGCCGCCGCGGTCGGAGTTTCGCTGGTGGTCGGAGAGTAGGTCGGCCACGCGAGTGTGGGGAAGTAACTGGTTGGGAAGTAGGTGGGGATGTCTGTTGAGATTATTGACGGCGTCGTTCGTTCCTTCTGCTGCTGCTGCTGCTGCTGCGGCTGCCGTTGCTGTTTCTTCCTTCGATTTGATGCGCCAATTACGACTTCTTGATCTTTTTCGATGGCCGTGGCGTTGCCTCCGTCTTCCTCTTCAGGGTAATCTCTTTGACGCATGGTTTGAATGAATTGCATACCCTCTTGAATAGTAGAGATCTGATGCCATTATTTTTGATTAAGAACTGAGTGCTTCGCGGGGAGGGGAGAGCGCTAGATAGAGCTCTTCTGCGTAGTGAGTGGATGCAGTGGTAGGTGCACAAAGTGGGATACTCGCATGTTTGGCACAAATTTGGCAAGGATGATGTCATGCTCGTTCGGGCGGTCGGAGGGAAAGTCAATTCAACGCTGATGAAGGTATCCTCCACTTACTTCCTATCCCGTACTATTCCTGGCTCGGCCAATGCTCGTATGTAGGTCACCCGACATCGGGTTCTGACCCCAGAGTTTTTTCCCTGCCAAATTGCTCCCAGCTTCGCTGTGTGCAATTAGGCAGGGAAAAACACTGGGGTCAGTACCCGATGTCGGGTGACCTTCACTCACATTATCATCACTTATCATCGGCACAAATAATCTGCAAATAATATCCGCATCATCATCATCATCATTCAGAATCCATAAGTTCATATCCTTAAATTCATAGCTAAATTCATATCCACATGTATTAATTCCTATGTAACAATTATGGAGGGAACTGTGAACCAAGACCAAAATATATACATTTACAAATTTTA
>JALLAS010001095.1:0-10309 GCA_036939415.1 Detonula confervacea
CTCACCTTTCCAAAACGGTGCCCCACTCCTACTAATTCGCAATATCGCGCGAGATCGCGAGCTCGCAAGGAGGCTTGTAGTTTAAATGGTCGTATATCTACGACCGTGCCCTGAATCCTGTTAATGGTAATATAATTCAATTTCACCATACGTGGGTGCTGACGGAGTTCCAGTATCATGGTTGGTCTGTTGATGCTGTTGTCATGGCATTTGTGCGTAGTTTGTTCTCAAAATAATTTTTAATGATGGCTTCAGGTTGAGAGGAAAATCATGAGGTCCAAGGGGGGTCAAGTCATTCAACCTGTCTCTCAGTTCAATGTCACCGTCAGCCTGTTCACCAAACTCTTCAGTCCTTGACAAAGGAGTTCTACCAAGCTCTTGACAATGGTATCTGATGATGTTATTCATCATTGTTGAGGACCTTTCGCCGAAGGTGCTGGATATCAGTGTCAAGTGTGATCAAATATTTGGAGATATACTCAGGCTCAACGGAGGTGTTTGCAAACTGTTCCATGAGGCTGGACAGTACTACGTTCTACGTTGGTACTATCTGCATCAGACTGTATGTACGTTCTTTTATGATATTGATGGACACGCCTCCTGTATTGTTTCCAACTTCAAATGTGATTACAGATAGTTCAGATTACTTCCGAGAGTAATGTATTATCCAAATAATAATAAGGAGGTGCTGGGCACCTTATTTGAGTGATGGAAGGGTCTTTTTCTCGTCACCCTTTCCCGAGAACATGCACAAGCCGGTACTTGACTTGGTGATGGCCAATGTGATATGTGATGACGGTTCTTGATGATATTGAGAATGACTTTTATTTTGATTATTTGCATATACACATAATAGGTTATGTGCCAGTGTCAGGGACTGAAGCAAAGTGTATCTCTTCGATGCGGATATTTCTGAGGCTGGTACTCTGTGTCTGATCCAACAGGACCCTGCTCATTGCTCATCGTTACACCACTTCAAACTTCTTGATTCAACCTCTGCGTTAGGTACTCTATGAGCCCTCATTTGAGCATATTTCTGGTGTTCAAGGTTTTACTTTGGCAATTGTGTCCTGAATGCTTCATTGGGAGTTTCTCATCCTGTGTGTATAACATAGGCGGTCATAGTCATCTGGAGATATTGTGCAGCTTGTTGTGCCATCTGATATGTTGGGGGAATTGACATTTCGCTGGGTAAGGCTATGCTCTATTCACTGGGTGAACAATGACCTTGTCAAGTATCGATCCCAAGAATGCTCACAATTTTCAGGAACATTGAGTTTATGGTGCAGATAGGACATCAGTTATAGAGGCATGATTTGCAGCTTTGGTTGGTTGGTCATTGTTGTGGGACTTTTCCCTGCAGCGCATTTGAAGAGATATCATGATGTCGTCAGTCAGTGGCTTGGTGTCAGACTCTTCTATTGAGTCAAGTTTGGGCAGTGGCCAACTCAAATCATCAGATACAAACCACAATGAAAAGTATGGATGGGGTGGGTCTTTGTGTGTTGAAACTGCTTCCAATGATGTAGCAGTTGATTTGGGCAAGGATCCGAAAGGAGATGATGGCATTGAAGAATTCCCGACTCAGCCAGTTGATTTTGCCAGCAAATCAACTCATCATTTGATCTGTCTACCGAATATTGTGGCAGTTTGTTAGAATAATTTGGGTAGAGAAGACGAGTTGGAAGCGAAGTACTTCTTATTCAAGTCTGATGATTAGTTTATTCATTTTTGATTTGGGCTTTGTACAATTGAGGGAGGTGTCATAGCCCTTGATTGGGTCAACTCAGAATGTGATGGGATGAACCTCTTTGAAAAATCTAACATGGGTTTTATTATTACCTCCTTCTCTAGTCCTGATGGCCAAGCATATCTCTTGATTCTAATAGCTAACCAAAATTTGTTTCTCCTTTGATTCAACTGCGTGCGACAGCTTGTTGAGAAGAAGAATGGGGATGTGTTCCAAGTGTTCCGTGGGGTTGAAATTTTGATTGTTTGTGGTGCCCCCTACTCTGCTCTTTAGTTTCTGATGCCTGAGGGTCATGTCTCTAATGGTGTAGACGTGGTTGATGTCAATAGTTGCAAAGATTGAGGAGGCTGTTGTCAATATTAAGTTGTACCATGATGACAGGTGTGCTGTCGTTGTTGTTCAAGCAAAGTATGCATCCTCGTTGCACAGCTCAGAGGTAGAACTGCAGGCATAGCTTACCATGCTTGAGCAACACAAGGCCCAGATTGGTCCTGATCCTAGCCCAGTTTTTGTACAACAGTTTCTCAAGGATGCCAATATTATTGTTGGTAGGTCTAAGTCTGCAGCTGATGCTATCAAAACAAAATCATTCAAGGGAGATTGTAACAAGTTCCTGTAGAAGTGTCGGCGTGTATCAGAAGTCTATAGGATGGTATCTAAACCACCTGCCAATACTAAGAAAGGGTACCTCTGGGAGGATTGGGCAGAGAAGGCAATAGACCTGATTCTATCAGCATCATCTTATCAATGCTTCTTTGATCGTAATGACGGGTGTAGAGACAGGGCCACATGTCGGTTCCAGCATGATAACGTCACATAACTTTCTCCTTAATCCGACCATACCCATGAAAATGTTGATTCGTTTTGTATGGTTTTAAATGTCATGGCATCTTGGATGCAATGCATAGTACCTAGTATTCCTCCATTGTTAAACTATGCCTGTTTTTAAAGTGGTTTTTTTTCCCTATTTCCATTGGCTAAGGTTTTGCTGTATTCATAATTCCAGCATAAAGTGGTGGCTAGACACCCAGTGCATTCCAGGGAGGTAGTGGATACATACCCAGTGTCAAACCTGTTCTATCATTTCTTTGATTTAAATCATTCCTGTTTTTGTGTTTCAATGTTTCAGCATGATTTTGGTGTCAGAAGTTGTTCTGCTTACATAATTCCGGGGAGGCGATGCCTGGGCCCGATGGTGCTGAATCCGATGGTAATGTTGATGGCTTGGATCTTGAGGGATGGACTTTCTCTAGCATTATTATACTTGCCAATGAGGTTGCTCATGACTCATGAGACTTTATCTGTCTGTGTGAAGCTGGGAGTCTTGTCTGTGTGATTTCTTGCATTCGTTGTGTCCACTGTGCCAAAATACTAGACACACGGCCTGGTCGCTGCAAATAGTGGCTATATTGTGTTGTCCTGTGGCCTTCACTATGTTGGCACCAGTGATATGGTTGAATTTCACTCAAGATTTTAAGTTTGAGCAAGGAATCTTTCTACCCCTACTAAAGGATGTATGGGTCTCTTCATGATCTCTTTGGATTCAGGCGGCTTTGATCTATCATTATGTGACATGCCTCTTCTCCCAGCAAGATGTTGACCTACACCTGCCTAGGTTAACTCTTGCATTGATGCCCTTCATGGTGACCTTGTGTGGAATGGTAGCTATCTTTTGAGAGTTCCGGCCGAGACCGAGATGTGATAATGGTGACTAAGGTATGGGACTAGGATTCCCATAAGATAGTTCATTTCCACGTTCGGCAATACTAGCAGTGAGTCAGCACAGATCCGGAGATTTGCCATTGAATATAGGCCCAGGGAGGAGCTATTGCCTAGGATGCAATACTATATGAGACATGGGATGTCTGGTCTCATAATATGGCTATCTGGGTATCTGTTTGCTCCTTTTGAGGAAGTATATTCCTTCTATGACAAAATCTCCCTATATGGTGGAGGCAATGTCCCAGCTGAGGCTGAGACAAATTGGGGTAAAGGGTGTCGCTTACGTATTGGGTCTAACTCTTCCCAGGCCCTTCTTCCTATAATGTGCTATCTGTGAGATGATTGAGGCAATGGTGCAAGTTGGTCCGTGAACTTGTCCAATCTTCCTGAAGCAAAGTGAGTGGAGATGACATGTGAACGGTCTAGTCCTTAGTAGGTCTCAAATTATTGTCCGGAGCTATACACAACCTTCATTCCAGTTCCAAAAGACCATAGAGCTAATGTTTATTCACCAATTTGTACAAAAGGAGGTTAATTTCTTTTTTCCTACATGCCACGGATATGTTCCGTGCTTCATTCTTGCCTAGACTAACAGGTCTGATAGGGCATTCACTTTGTTATGCATCAGAATGAAAGGATTTTGTGGAAGTGACTGACAATAATCAATTATCGGAGTACACAGGCTATCAGGAACTTAGCACAAATATTCCCATGTTCACGGACCATGACCATGAGTCCGATTATCACGATCAACTTAAGCTTATTAATGCATGTAACATAATTTCTCTCTTTACATTCAGCCAACAAGACTGACTTTACCCATGCCATCGTCTCTGAACTTCTCTGTCCTTTAATATTGGTGGTGGGTTACCGTACGTTTGACTTTAATGACCACCCCCTAAATTGGGGAGCTTATATCTAGAGATCTGGCGAAGATGTTTTCACGTTTTATGTCTGCAAGGCACAGTCCAGTGAGTGAGCTGTGCCTTGCAAATATAAAACATGTAAAGTTCAGGGTAGATCTCTAGATAACAGCTTCCCAATTAAGGAGATGGGTGTAAAATGAACATTTTTATGGATTTGAGGCAAAATTTAATAAATGGGCCATTGGTCGGAAGGACAGCCAACCAAATTGTTTCTGAACGGTTGGAGGGGTATATTGTACTCATCGGATGGTAGTAGAGTGAGAAATTTTGAGATTGGAGATCAAAAAAAAGTTTTCAGTTCATTTAGCCCTTTTTATGCGAGCCAAGAACTGAAAATGAGCAATATTTTGCACATATTTGCATGCACATAACTTCATCAATATCAAATATTTTTCCGTAAACATTTTCATTATTCTTCTGATTGATGAATAATGCAACGCGACGCCCATTGGTGGCCGACGGATGTGGCCGCCAGGTGCCGGCAAAGTCTACTTGGCTTCCCTATGGCTTTCTCGTGACCGAACCAACAGACCTCTGCCTACCCATTGGAGATCTTCTCCTCGAGCATGTCCATAAGGCCGCCATTGCATTGGATCGTGAGGATCAATGCAATGCCAGCCATGATTTGCACTGCCAGCGCTACTACGGTGGTGACATCATGATCAGGTTGGAGGAGGCCGAGACGTGCTGAGACGCGACAAAACACAACACAAAGACGCTCTCTATATAGATCCGGCTACGGAGAGAGCGAAGATTCTTGGGCTGCACTTTCCAATTCATTGAAATCAATCAACAAAAATAGTCAAACTTTATATCATGGGGAAGACATCCACCTCATGCCAAACATGAGGTGGGTCCTTAATCATCACCATCTTAAGATGCAGGACCCACCAAGTGATTTAGCTTTAGACAGTAGTTCGGACGCATTATCGCTGCGCAACTGACCATACTATTTGCTGATTTTCTGCTTAAGTATTTTACTAAGTAAAAAATTTATTGAATTTAAAGTGTCTTGAACACGTAGACTTAAGCCCAACTAGGGAAACAACCACCCGGATGCAAGCGGCAGCTGCGGTCGCTGATCGTGACCCCGATTCCTGGGGCCTGACCGGAGCGGCAATTCCAACCGCTACGCCTGGACGCTCGGTTCTAATATTGTTATTATATTAGCAGCAGCAATAATACAAAACATTAATCATGATAGAGCATATAATGGACAAAATACGAAATATTAATACGGTGATAGTGATTTACAAAATAAAGGGATATTATGGATTATGCATAACAGCAATTTGTCTCTTCCGCTCCCAGTCATCTGTTCGGGTGATATACCGCCAATGTCCCCACAATCCACAGCTGTGGTACAATCTAACTCCGCCTGCAATGGAAAAGATCCGACCCCAGCGGTTCATGCATTCAAATCGCATGCATCACCCGCTCAGCATTCAGTACAATGGTGTTGCCGACGGTCTCTCGCCGCCAAAATGTTCGTCTGCCGCGACCATTAGTACCATGGCCAAGATTGCAACCGCCTGTAACCACAACATCACCAAAAGCCAAAGGTACAAGGGAACAACTTCAAAGCCTATTCTTAGTTAGAACTACGCCATGTTTTGGGTATTATAAAGTCGTGCCTTGGGCCATAGGAAACGAAATGTCTAAACACTCTCATCAATGATCCTAATAATTCTATGATGACAGTAAAAATACGGCAAAAATACGAACTACTTGTGTGATCGTGATACTGGAGTACTACAGTATGGATATCCCAATCTTGGTAACCGTTAAAATTTCAAAAATATCCCCAATAGCATGTGTAAATCGATCTTAATCTATTCCTACGTTCAACTGGGGTCATGAGGAGATTCGCTAATCCTATTGGGTTAGATAGCTGATCATCAGTCTAACTTGAAGCTGCTAACCAAGACTAAAGACAGCGAGCGTGCCACAGCTTCTGCGTGGGCCAATCAATGATTCGTGTATCGTATCAAATATCGTATTGTAGATTAGGTGCCTATGATTCCTGTCCTACGTCCGACCGCATGGGCCAAATGCCGATCAGAAACATAAGATCTTCTTTTTGACGACAAAATGGCCGACGTCGTCCCCATAGGCCAACCCTTCGTCGTCCAGCCCCCAAAGCAACCATCACCATGGCCCAAGCAAACGCAACCCAAACCTTCGTATGCGCCCTAACGGGCCTCACCCCCCTAACGGACGCGGTCGTCACCCCCTCCGGCTACGTCTGCTCCCGCAAATTACTCCTCACCAAACTCTCCGAAAACGGCGGAGTCGATCCCTTCGATTCCGCCGCCGGCACGCGTCGCCTGGACGAATCCTCCCTGGTGGAATTAAACTCCGCGGGCGCCGCGGGGAACGCGGCGCCTCCCCGTCCGCCCGCGGCGGCGTCCCTGCCGTCCCTGTTGGGAATGCTCCAACGCGAATTCGACGCGGTGCTGCTGGAGCTGTACGATACCCGCAAGGCGTTGGAGGAAACGCGGAGGGAATTGTCGAGCGCGCTGTATCAGAACGATGCCGCCGTGAGGGTGGTGGCGCGGGTGGTGAAGGAGAGGGACGAGAGCAGGGGAAGGTTGGAGGAGTTTTTGCGCGGCGATAATCATGATGCTCGGAGGGAGGCGACTGCGGCAACAACAACAACAACAACTGCGGCGGAGCCGGTCAAGCGCGAGAGGGACAGTGCGCAAATGGAAACAACGGAAGAAGAACCGGCCAAGAAGGCCAAGGTCGAAGACGACGGTCCGCCGGACCTGACCAAAATCCCCGCCTCCGAATTATCCGCCATGAGCAAAACGTGGAAATCCCTGTCCAAGGGACGCAAATCCATCGCCAAGCTCAAGCGCACCGAAGACCAAACCGCCGAGAACGAAAAACTATTGGGAGCATTGGCGGAATCCAAAGAAAAAAAGGTGAATTTGGGAAAGAGCAGCGCCAAGGCCGGGGTGTTGTGCATGGCCGCAATCGAAGCCGTCGCGGAGGACAAGACCGTGGAATACGTTGTCAGCGGCGGCCACGACAAGACCGCCATCGTCTACAACGTGACCACGGGACAGATTGCGGCCACGCTGAGCGGGGCCGGGGGAGACGTCATCGCCGTGCACGGAATGGCGCTTGCCGATGCATTGTTGATCGCCGCGGGAAGCGCCGACGGAGCCGTGAGGCTGTATTCCGTACCGCTATCGCGAGATGACGAGCCGACGCTGTTGGGTTCCGCGGAAATGAGCAAGGATGCTCCCGTGTCCGTCACTGTCCACCCTTCCTCGACTTCCGCCGACGCGCGCGTGCTGGTCGCTTCGAGCGAGGGAATGATTGGCATTTTCAAATGCGCCTCCGCCGACGGCGAAGAAGGGGAATTGACATTGATCACCCGTTTGGAAAGCGAGGCGGAGGGATTCGCGAGCGGCTGCATGCATCCGGACGGATTGATTTACATTGCGGGAACTACGGACGGGAGCGTCGTTATTTGGGATTTGAAGACGCAAAAGGTTGCCGGAACGCTGAAGGTGAGAACACGTTTGTTTCGTTCGACGAAGGCCTCGGCTTGGTTTCGTTCGAAATGAAATTATTGAACAGGTCATAACACGACATGTAACCTGCTCGACTTTCACAACGCAGAATATTTCATCTCACGCAAGCTCGAAACCGAATATCACATCTTTCCTCGCAGGGACACGATGGAAAAGCCATCAAGAACATTGCCATCTCCGAAAACGGCTACCACGTCGCTACCTCCGACCCCGCCTCCATCCACCTTTGGGACCTCCGCAAGCTCAAGCTCCTGACCTCCATCACACCCTCGGGCGTCGGCTCGGTAACCTCGTTGGCATTCGATCCCACGGCAACGTATTTGGCATACTCCGGGGATGAGGCCGCCGAGGTGTGCGTGGTCAAGGATTGGGAACGTGTGGTTTGCACCCTGAGCGGTTCCAAGACGGGGAGGAAGGGGAAGAAGAAGGTGGGGGGCGCCAGCGGAGCGGTGGCTTGGGGCGGCAAGGGGTTGGGTGTTATGGCGGAGGGGGAGGAGAGCGGGGTTTGGTTGGCGACGGGGTGCGATGGCGAGAGGCCCGTTCGCTTCTGGGGGGTCGAGTAGATATTAGGAGGGCACAATGAATGTTGATGCGTAATAATATTGATTTACCTTAATCATCATGTCCTGGCCAATATCACATTCGTAGATGCCTACCTTGCTTAGTGCAAGTTTGGAATATGTCGACCATACAAAGCTCATGTGTTTATTTCGTATTATGAGGAGGCCATACAAATGGGCCCAGGCCTCAATCTCTCCTGTACACGTCATACAAGACATGTCCTAACAAACACATCAAAAAGGAATACGATATTTCTTTTGTTTGTTCTAAATGTAACAGTCTAACCCATCCACCTCCATCTACCTTCATGCACACTCACACAATACAATACACCGCACATGATAAATATAGACCCTCCAATCTCACATCTTTTGTCATATTATGAGTACCTACGATAGTACTCATAGCCATAACCTTACACTTGCTCTCGCAATAGCTCTTTGAGACATGATTATAGATCGCAATCCTTGCGACTATGCCCCTTCTCCTTTGGTAGTTGCCGCAGCCCTTATATCCCTTTCATGCGATGAGAAGTGCGCCCCCAACCGCGAGTGTGCTTCGTGCTGCCATCAAGGCAGGTTGGATTCTCCACCGATCTCTTCCAAAGAATCAAATAAATCATCATCTTCAACGTCCTCTTCAATGCCATCATCATCCAGGACATCATTGTCATCCCGCGCACAAACTAAACTGAAACTGAAACATCCTTTGATCTGATTTCTCATGATATTCGATATTGGTTTGTCTCACAAAATGAAAAGTTATTTTACAACAACAAACTCTACTCCATCTACCTGTATTTGCCTATATTAGAAACTTTGGATGGGCTCTCAAACCTCTAATAAAAACTACTCATAACCAGCTTTTGATAGCCTTGTTGAGTATGAGTCTGTCTTCATTATCCTGTCAATGCGGTTGGGTCCCATGTTGAGATTCTTGCCAGGATTAATGTGGTGCTTGATATGACATGCTTTAATCTTTTTGAACCAAGGTCCCGGCATTGACACCTTCGAATGAACGATTGTATGCAAGAAGGCATAGACAAATGCAGATGTCTGGTACGCAGCAAAACACGTTGCTGCAATCGAAGGGGATACTGCAAGAACCTTTACACTGAGCATGGACAGAGAAAGAACTGCTGCCCACCATACAATAATCATGTTCAGTGACTCAACAGCTACATGATAATAGGGAAGGTCGTGGTGCCTGTCGTGGCTCTTGAATAACGCGAGGGCGCGGAGATTGTCGTTACCATGGAACCAACGAGAATGAATTGCCCATTCTTGGGCCTCCCAGAAGAGTCTGGTTGCAATAATTGTAAGAAGGTCATTAATACCTAAGTGCATGGTCGATGCCAAGCTGAGACGGTATGAGCACGTAGCAAGGATCGATATGACAATGAATCCACCACCACCTTTGGTAAGAAAAGATTTAATCAATCCAGCCCATGTCTTCGGTACATTCATTTCTACACCTGCCTTTTCTGCCAACAAATGAAGAACATCTGGGTCTTGCCTTTGGATATCAGCAACACTTATAAGGTAGCTACCGCTCATGTCACTTGCTTTGATCTTATTTGAGACGTGTTCCAAACGAGACCAAAGCTCTGCTGTCTTCATTTGTGGCAAGACTTCATTGGCTGCAATGGCTACATGTGGTTCCAAAGACACGGATGGAGGAGCAAGATTGACAAATGCGCCCTTGTCATTTGCCTGACGCCCGCAGAACAACGAGTTGTTTGCACCATTGGATGTTACTTCTCTCCTTCCAAAAGACGACCCCATGAAGCCGCTCATAGTACAAAG
>JALLAS010001096.1:0-10308 GCA_036939415.1 Detonula confervacea
AATCAAAAGAGTCTAAATGAAACGAAATGTGGCTATTTTAGCAATCCATCCATGCATGGCCGGCCTCTTGACTTTCAACAATTGTTATTCAAGAATACATACACATAAAGTGGACCTAACTTAGAAGCTAGAGGTACCTATTCCAACCTATCTATCCTAACGCTACAACATCATGTCGCCCCAGAGTCAAGCAAAATATGGGGTATCGCTATTTTCATTTACTATCGTAGATAGAGGCAATCGTGGTAACCAGTAGATAGAAGATAATCATGGTAGGTGGAGGGGTCACAGATTCGCAGGTCGCAGGGGAGCGGGTTGGCTAGCTAGCTAGCTAGCTAGCTAGAAGCTAGAAGCTAGAGTTAGCTGTTGTCTGCCTTTCTTCTTAGAATCAGCGTTCAATATTTTTTTGTTGTTCCATTTCTGGGCCCATGTCATTTTCCCATGGCGATAACGACACTGTTACCAAATTGCGACGGAGATCACCGAAGAAGGATCAGAACAACAAGGCACAAAAAACACCTTCTCCCTGCCAAAACGAAGCCCAACCAAGCCAACCCAATCAAGAAGTCCCCGGCTTCACTAGCCATCATCATTATTTATTCTAATCGTCATTCAACGTCGCAATCGCACAAGACACGCAGAACATCTACATCAATTCTCGATAACAAAAGGCACGCTGTTCGCTCATTCGATCTCACGCCGTCGACACCTACCGAGAAGACATCGCTACAGCTATAATCTGCTGCAAGTATCTACCTCTGTTTAGCATCTGCGTCGACGACATCGAGATTGGAGATAGAGACGACAAGAGTCTGTATTCTGATATCAATGCCGGTAAACACATCCTGTGTCGATAGTGCATCTCGTCTCCTTTCGTCTCTGCAACCGCGGTTGACCCGCAGCCCGCAGCATGCCACCCGCACCCAGAATGAATCTCTCCAGCGATAGCGGAAGCTCCGCTCCCAACACCCCGTCCGAAACGGCCCCGCCAGCCGCACCTCCTGCCGATCACAACAACCACAACAACAACAACAACATCAACATGATGGCGACAACTACCAACAACACTACCCCTTCCCCAACCTATCTCAACACCAACGCCCTCGACGACTCCGAATACAACCCCGACCACCTCTCCCAATCCACAATAAAGTGCCGCGCCCGCTCCCATTGGAACTTTGTCAAATCATTACACGTCACGCAGAAGCAGAATAGCCAAAGCTATTCTTGCAGCTCGCTGTTTAAAATGGGCGAAAAGATATCGTTGACCACGGCGGAGGCTACTTTTTTGAATATGGTTACCAAGAGTCGGTTGGAGGGGGATAGCAGGAGGAGGGTCAGTGCTAATGGGGGGAGTCCTCGGTCGGTAGGAGCGAGATCGGCGGCCGCTACGGCTGCGGCCGCGAGGGAGGAAATTGAGGGGGAGAGCAATGGTACTAATTCGACGACGGCGGCGGCGCCCGAACCTAGGGATGCGCTCGCGGTCTCCGGCCGTACGCACTTTTCTCATCTCGTCCAAGCCGCCGTGGCCAAGGAGCGTCTGCGCGATTCCATCTCCGCGCGCTTGGTCAGCCTGAGCGGAGCCGAGGCGAAGTTCTTGAGCAAACTCGTGACCAACAAGGACGTCACTCTGGAAGCGTTGGAGAATGCGGTGCACGTGTTGGACAACGATCCGCTGTACAACCCGAGCTTGAGGACGAAGACCGATTTCATCAGCGATTTCAACGTCGGCGTCATCGACGAAGAGGACGAGGAAAGCGGTGCCGAAGGCGAAGAGGACGAAGGAGCCAAGATGACCGCAAGGGACATGCGCGGGAAATTGCAACGCCGCGACAGCGCCATTCAATCCTCCGCCCTCTTCGACAAGGCCATGGGCTTGGACGATTCCGTGAGGGAAACTACGGGTGTTATGGAGATGTCGGAGAATCGGAGGAAGAATTATCCGCGGAGGTCTTCTTCGGCCGAGAGCAGCGTGTGGATGATTGCCACTGGTCCGACGGACGAGAAGGAGGAGGAAGATGTGGACAGTATCAGCGAAGAAGGAGAAGAAGAAGATCACGATGAAGACGAGGCCCATGATGCGTTTCCTTCCTCCATCGACCCGTTGGAGCTATCGATGCATTCCCAAGGAGCTGCCAAAATTTTGGAGAATATGATGGATTTGGACGAAAGCCAACGCAGCAGTTGGGTGGGAGGGCTCGACGAGAGCACAAGGAGCAGGGCTGCGGGTGCGGGTCTCGATGCGAGCACGCGCAGTAGGGCTCGTAGGGCGAGCAACCTGGAACAGAACATGTGGAGGATGGCGCAACAAACTGATAATGGTGGCCAAAACGTTGAAGGTAAAAACACCGGGGATGCTGACCCCGATTCTTCGGAACTGGATGAATCGACGCGCGCAAACATGGGAGGGAGGGTGGATAGGCTCAGCCAGAGCGTTCGATCACCCCGCACTCGCCGCACTCGAAGGGCTACCACCAGATTCGAACCAGGCAGCGGAGGTGGAGGCAGTGCAGTGGATCGTCTAAGCCAGAGCTCGCGATTGCCCCGCAAGGGACTCGGTCGAAACAAGAGTCGAAGGGCGAGCGCCATGGAACAATCCATGTGGAAATTGGTCCACGGCGACAGCATCGACGAAAACGATCCGGCCATGGCCGAGAAATTGGAGCAAGTGGAGGATGAGCACGGACTGCCGGTGAAGAGCACGAATGCCGGAGAGGCGATGGATCCGCTGTTGATGGCGGCTCCCGTGGAGATGACTCCGATGACGAGACGAAAGAAGTCTCTTGGCGATGCGGATGATGATGAAGAAGGTGTGGCAAAGGCAGAGAATGAACGTAACGTCGAGGACAAGAGGGTGGACTTGGATCGACTCCTGTCTTCCAAAGCACAGTTGAAGGTACCTCCCACGCTTCCCAGAGCGCCGGCTCCTCAATCTGTAACCTACATCGACGCGAGTCAGGACGTGCAAGCTTCGCTATCGATATGCTGTGGCATGGAAGGAATGCTCCTTGATGCTGGTATTATTAACGATCTCACTCCGGACGTTAACGACAACAACCCCGATGCGGAAGAGAAGGAGGAAGAGGATAGCCTAGCCTCCAAAAAGCGCTATCTGCACCTCAACTCGGAAAAGAACGAAACGGCCACCGAAACGAACAACCAACACGAACACTTATCGACGTGGATGGGTGCTCCCGAGGACTATCCCATACTGGGTTTGGAAAAGAAGGGTGCTGGTGGAGAGGATCCGTTGGAGCCCCATGTGTTGAGTCCGTTGCTTATGAAGTGTCTTAGGGATCATTTCCCGTATGCGCTTAGGGAGGAGAACTTTTGGCTCAAGTACTCGTTAGTTCGTGATGTGAGTAGCATGGCTGCATCAGTTTGCTTTTCTGGTTGCCTGTATGTATATCTGTGTTCCAACGATTGGCTCATCTTTGTTTCTTTACGATATTGTCGTGTTATTCTCGACAATGCAGGGAGCATCCCTGGACGCCATCTTCTCCATCATGCGACACTCCCAACACAGCGTCCTTGCTATCGAAACTTCCACCGGCAAGGTGTTTGGTTCCTTCACCTCGAGCCCTTGGCGGGCCAACGGTAATAACTACTACGGCTCATGTGAGGCCTTCGTATGGATGTTACGTAAGTCTCGCCTCACTGCCGATGGCGAGGAGAGCTGCCAAACGTTGGACGAATACATATTGAGGGAGAGTACGCTGGATGTGTCCAAGTGGAATGGGAAAGACGGGAATAGAAATGTGCAGTTAAGCAATCAGAAGAAGCTTTTTGTTGGTGGCGGTAATCCTGATTCGGATGCTGAGGAGATGAGCATGCAGAGTGGTCGTTCCCATTCAAATCCGGAAGAGAAGGATGATGCGGTGCAGTGGGGAATGGCATTGGCGTTGGACAAGGACCTATTGCGTGGCACATCCAGCCGGTGCGCCACCTTCTCTTCGAATCCTCTCATTGGTGGATCTTGTCAAGAGGGTTCAGAGGTGTTTGAGATTATGAACATGGAGATTTGGGTGCGTGTACTGGACATACGTCTTGACATACTTATATCTTGAGTGGCTTTTTGCCTGTTCAGAAACTTCACTGATTACAATCTTCTTACCATTGTTCTCTTTTGCTGAATATTTTCGTGCACAGGCTCTTACACCATGCATGAACGAAGAAACGGCAGAAGAGTTAGAGCTTGGTAGGGCCTTTGTGATGGGTTTTCATAAACAGTCATGAGTAGTGGTTTAGGGAGAGGTGCCATGAGTCATTTGCAGCTTATTGGCAATTTGGTCCAAACAACTCATCTGTTGTTTAGATTGTGATGAGGCTCCACAATCGCTAGTGGGAGTAGTTGAATGTTTCTGTTGCAGCCAATAATGAATATGGCATGCTATTGTATTTCATAAATGTTGTGTGATTCCAATGATAACCCGTTTCCAGCTCCGATTGACTGTTGGAATGTGCTGTCGCAGATATGCTGTTAATTATCTCGCAAGATCAAAGGCACAGCCACAGCCTACATTGCATTTCTTATGCAGTTGTTTACTATTGGAATGTGAGATCTGCTGAGATGCACATGTGTACCATCGATCCAAACTTAAGAGGAATGTGGTAAATAGTTGTGTACAAAGCATTTATATCATTATCTTCTGTTCGATATTTTCTAGGCATCTCATAGCACGCGTTAGCCAAGATTAGCTAACATCCTTCACAGTATTTGGCATTGCAATCAAGCGGCATCTGGCCTACTCTTCCTCAGACTTCTTGTGATGGGGAAACAAAGTTTCCACTTCGTCATCGATGGCATGGACAACCGCGTCTTCGGCAGTTTCAACAGCATGGAAAAACGCCTCCTCTGCCTCTTCGAGCTCATCGCCAAGATCGCTCTTGACCTCTTCTACTTTATCTTTACTCGTTCCCGTCTTTCTGCTGGTGGATTTCACTTCTTTCATGTTCTCGGTTCCTTTACGGCGGACTGCCCTTGCGTCAATAATAGCGCTTTCGAGTCCCCAAGGACCGAGGGGAGCGTAGTAATATTGCGATGCATCAACGGCGGCTACGAGAATGACGGCGAGAGAAATAACACGAACCATGGTGGCTTCTTTTGTTTTAAGGAATGAGAGCAGGTATTGTATTTCAATTCTGAATTGTCGCTGCTTTGCTTTTATGGCACAGTGCCACCCAAGATGCTTTGTGTATCCCGAGTCCAGAGGAATGGATCCAGAATGTTCCCATCTGCTTTGCTCAGCAGCCTTTTGATCTATGCAGCATCTCTCCAGCAGCCTATCTTGATTGCGTGTGATTGAATAGATGTCACAAAACGCGAAGCCTCTCAAATGAAACATGAAACCCCCACGAAGTAAGGGTGTACTATCGTACTCCTATATGTCCGTCCAACATGTGGATCTTTGAGGAAAGTAAAGATCTGGCTAAGTAATCAAAGTGACGCAAAGATCGTCTTTTGACGCGTTTTGGCGATAAATTCGGCATATTTTACTCATATCGCTAACGAACATTTTTTGTGTGCGAATATAAAAAATAGGGGTAGTTGAAGTTTGGAATCTTTGCCACAGCTTGACCACAGCCATACAGCAAGCTGGAGACATATCTTTAACAGTGTAGTGAATACGGCAGGTCGAGAAGAAAGTCGGATAGTATATTTTGACTTGGTACCATACTATGAGATTTCCTTGATAATTTGACCAGCCCAACATGCTCCAACAGGATCCAACGTCTCAGTGCCAATCATACAGGAAAACGTGCTCGGCTCGTGGGTGAACATAATCATAAAGGTGCAATGTTGCAAGTTGCAAAGAAGTTGCAAAGTGCTGTCTTACCCCACAGTTCTGGCCGTTTTGCGATCAGTCTTAAATGAACCAACCGAATCCTTGGGCAGCTCAGTTAGTGAGGTGCACACGTATCGTGGGTGACGTGCAGCTCGGCATCCGAAGATAAACAGGCTGTTTTTGCATAGATAAGTGGAATTTTTAACTGTTTATTCTTGGTGCGCGAAAGATCTAGGAGTATCCTTTAGCGACATGCCTTGGAATTCAAATCCCAGTCAAAAGCATCATTGTGACAAGAGGAGATATCAGAATGACATGCAGATTGTGATGATGTGAGCCACTGGAAAAGAGAGGACAATGTTGCTCTCGTCAATACCAGCTAAGAGGTGTGTTCAAGTTCTTCTAACAGTCCAGCACAGCACATGAAATCCAACTAGGCTGTACGTGTGTAGTTTGCTCGAGCAGCGCAAAAGATCTACCCAGCCAGGCTGATGATTTTTGTGACAGAAGAAGAAGAACAGCCTATCATATTGTGGCCTGCCCAAAAACCTTTTTCACCGTGGATCTCAGAGAAAGAGTAAAAATTATTCAAGCTCAAATTCGTTAAAAGGATCCTTGTACCACGTTTGTCCAGTTGCGAACCTTGATGTAGAAGATAGCAATACAAGAGAATACAAGTTACAAGAATTTTAGATTCATTATCTTTACATTACTTTCTGTACAATGGAGCTCCTTCCCTTCAAATTTGAAAACATGTCAATATGATTAACCATCACTCTTCACAATCTAAGCCTCTGTCTCGTCAAGCTGTGAGCGTTTCCCGCCGTTGAGTCGGCGGCGGCGCTTCTGAACCCCATTTGGTTTAAGCTCGACGTCCTCCTCCTGTCCCAACTCCCTCTCATTGCGATCCTCTGGTACTGATGTGTGCTTAATCTTGCCGACAGGAAACATTCGATTGGCACCCCTACGATCAGAGCTTGACGAACGTGGGCCTGAGGAGCATTTGGCGCTCTTGCTCCAGCTTCCTAGACGCCTACTTCCTGAGTGCCAAGTAGACTTTGATGCTTTACCACAATAAGTTGGCGACATTGTAGGGAAATCGGTGGGGCTCTGTGTCGACTTGGAACTCTTGTGACTTTTGCTTGACCACGCTCCCCGTCCTGTTCCAAAAATGCCGACTATGCCAATGGGCTCACCAGACTCTACCAAACCATCCGGTATCTGAGCGAGAGCAATGCCTGCATGGAACAAGGTGCTGATAGCAAACAGGATGATAAAGGGAGTCTTATTCATTGTGGCGCAGATGTAATGTTTCAATATCCACCAAATACATGTGTTGTGTTTATCGAACTTTGTGAGAGCAGAGGTCTGTGGTGAAGTTGGCACTGTTTGGTTGGAACAGACACAACTTCGAATTGTGTTCTAGAATTGTTCATCACTGTTCCATTACTTGGGATGAAATGGGAAATGGGACAATTGGGATGAAATAGACAATTCGTAAAGAAAATCGCCCACCTCCACGACACCCCTTGTCTGGAATTGGTGCGATACAATTTGCCGCAGTAGAGATGCTGAAACAATCCAATGTCAATTTTAGTATGTAAGTGAAGGTAAATACAATTTGGGGCTTGGGGGCAAATAAGGCTGAATTGATTCAGGGGATCCAGTAGTAGAATCGGTGCAAAGTGTACAATAGGTGTAGAAGGTGGAATGTGCGTGGCTCTTCTCGCGCTCACATAAGGGTCGGGCGGTTAGTTTATCGCTAATGCACGTGCAATGACACCTCAAAGATATTATGATAGGATCAGAGATAGGATGCAGTCAGGCATTCTATCTGCATAAAACATCACACCAGGATGGAATAGAGATAAAACGAGTCAGGATAAAAGAACATGAAGAAAATTCAACGCAAGGATAAAAGAACATTATTTGATCGATTTGATCCTTAAGAACTCCCAATTGCTGCTTGCAACCCGGAACCATCGGAAGTGAGATTGTTCTGTTGAATCTTGGTTAAATGAAGATGGAATGGAACTGGAGAGAAAATGGGAAGTTCCAGGGAAAGAGAAGGGGTGGTTTCACAGAACACAGCATGTCATGCTGGGGAGGGAGCATTGTCGTCGTCGATGAAGAAAAAATGAATCATGTTGAACAAAATAGACCACGCACATAGTAAAATCTTATTTGGGAAATAGTAGACATCAAGGCTATGTATCCAGAACCAACTTTTGGGCCAAAGACTAACATTGCCTCGTCGTACATGACACGATAACATTGCACGAAGCTTGTTCCTTCAGGTGCAATTTCTTCAATCTCCCCTATCCATCCATTAGTCCTCATCACTGCTCTCCTCGGATACAGCATCATCGCTGAACTCTACATCTTCGGTCTTCACCACACGGTTCTTCTTCTTTTTTTCCGATGACAAGCCATTCTTTGCAATGAATGGACTTAGCCGAGCCATCGCAATGAACACAGCCTCTTCAGAACGGATTGTTCGGCTCCCTTGATACGGGCAGATGTTGACCCAAACATCAAACATTTTCTTACTGTCCTCGCCTGATAATGTCATGGATTCATCCGCGTCCACACACTCCTCTATTCCCGCCACACCTCCAAATACTATCAGCAAATGATTGAAGGTTTCATCTTCGTCGCCATCTTTCTGCCTCTTCGACTTTGATTCCTTTGTCGCCGGTTTCTTTCTGAGGCAAAACTTTGGATCATCAATGGAAACATCACCACGCTCACTCGTGCCCACCTTCAAATCATACCCTCCCTCATATGGACACTCTTCAAAAATGGAATTGATTGACGATGCCATTCTAGTAGCGTATCCCCAATAAATGCCGTCTTCGTCACGAGGAGCGGTTGGACCTACGACTTTACCTTTCATGACTCCCTTCTTTGAGGGGTTTTTCTCTTTGGATACATAAGCTTTGGGATCAATTTGAACAGTACATCTTATTCCCGGTTTGATGACACGGTCGATCCTGAAAATAGATAAAGTGATATAAATAAATAGTAAATGAGCCCAGAGCCCATGCATACAAAAAAGCACATACAGTACAATAATATGAACGGCATCCCTACCCTCATGAGCTACGAAAACTTACTGAATCAATCGATTTGGGACACCACAATCGACAAAGGATCCTTCCTCTCCTCCATCCTTATTAACAACAACACCCTCCCTAAAACTGGCCACGTCCCCCCTACGCAAATGATGTGGTGCATCCAACGGAGGCAACAATCCAGCAAATTGCAAATCGGGGTGCATGGGAAAGAATTTCCTTCGTAGATATTGAGGGCATTCGCAGTATTGCAAGATTCGTGCTAGGAAGGCGTGTGGGTCAGTGGATAGTTGCATATGATCGGGTTTTTCCTTTCGTTCATAGTTGTTTTTGGGCTTGTCATCCTCCTTATCATCCTCCTTCTCATCCTCCTGAGTCTGTTCCTTTGGAGTGCTCACTTCGTCGCCTTCCCTCTTGCGGCTATAATCAGTCTTGCTTGGTTCAGTTATCTTACCCCTTCGGTAATTGGAAAAGGTCTTGAGCTTACTTCCCAATCCATCATCGAAAACTACAATCTCGTCCACGCGGAATACTGCCGCCGCTCGGGCAATCTGACCGGCTAACTGAGTTTGTAATTCGCGGGTCTGTGCGTTCGATACGACGCTTCCCGGTATGGCTATAGAGACTGTGGGATATCGAGAGCGCTTTAGCTTGAGTTTTGGTGGCTGGGACATGACCCGTCCGAACCGATGGTTGTGTTGGCTGTCATTGTTTGATCTGTTGAAGCCTTGGCCACGACCGCGACCACGGCCGCCGCTGCCGCCACGGCCACCGCCACGACCGCTGATGTTGTCGTCATTGCGTTTTCTTTTGAAGTCGTTCATTGTCATCGATAAGTGCGATGGTAAAGAAAACGACTGCCTGAACAAATAGTATCGTACTCCTATCGTAGTAATGAGACTGACGAAGGTGCTTGTGGATGGAGCTACGATATGGCTATGGTATCGTATCGTACGATATCGTACTGTTACGATTGAGCGGTGATTCGGTGATGTATGGGTGGCTGGGCGGGAGGCTCGAACTCTACATAGGAATCCAATACAATGAACGTTGCTGCACCACCATCGAGTTCCCGCAATTTTATTTTCATTTCTTTCATCGAGAGAATGATCGGGCAACGCGCGCGCATCATGCAGTCGGAACGTTTTATCGTATCGTACTGCAAGATCATGTCCGAGGTCCTATCGTACGTACCTGTACGTACTGTACAATTAATTAAGGAGTTCCCGCCCGCCGCCGGCCATCGCCACTCTCGAAATTTTATTTTCATTTTTTATCGAGAATCGATTGGGCATGCTACCACCCTCCAAAATGTGGAGAATTCTCCACATTTTTCGCCCCGAGCGTATTTTCAAATGTTTTAATCAAAAATCTGTTTGTATTACGTACAAGCGAAGCTTGGTTGAATTATTGAAAGGTATGACAAAATCGAAGCGATTTTCCAAGCT
>JALLAS010001097.1:0-10307 GCA_036939415.1 Detonula confervacea
TCAAGATTCAAAGAGCTTCTCCTGAAAAGGTGTGAAATTTGAACAACCTTGTGTTATGCAAAACAGAATGTCAAATGTAAATGATACGAGTCAATTTCAAATGGGGGGAGTGGGGGTCAACAAGTTGACTTGGTGTACAACTTCGTTTTCACAAATCTATCATCAACCCTGCAAAGTAAACTTTCTTCAATGAGTGTCGAGTTTGTTCAGCATTACCTGATCAATGGCAGTGTTCATGTATGTGCACTGTTTATCAGAGAACGTGGTGACAAGCATGGAATAAGTTACATTGGGAATGATTTGTCCATCAAGCATTCATTTGGCCTCTATCATTATTAATTTTTCTGATTGAACGTTGGATGCCAGTGTTCTGCATTGCTTGATTTTGTTTTGCGTGATACTCCTGATTCATATTTCCATCAATGGCATGGAGATACCTGAGGCCTTTGTTTGACATGGATGTCGACATCTTCTCTATTTTTTATTTGCTTCCGAATGAGTTTTTGAGCCATATTTCTCTAGATGGAGTTTCCTTGACTTTGGTAGGAAAGCTCGAATCATCGATTGCCAGCATTTGCAATCCATTGTTGTGAAATGCTATTGCTCCACCTGTAGCATTGATCAGGTCTATCCATAGCTGAGCTCCAAATTGTAGGTGAAGTTTTATTGCTGCCTCACATTTAGCTGCTATCTTGTGATGCCAGTGTTCTGAATTGCTTGATTTTTTGCATGATACTCCTGATTCGTATTTCCATCAATGGCATGGAGGCACCCAAGGCCTTTGTTTGATATGGATGTCGTCATCTTCTCTATTTTTGATTTGCTTCCGAATGAATCTTTGAGCCATATTTCTCTGGATGGAGTTTCCTTGACTTTGGTAGGAAAGCTCAAATCATCGATTGTCGGCATTTGCAATCCACTGTTGTGAAATGCTATTGCTCCACCTGTAGCATTGATCATGTATATCCACAGCTGAGCTCCAATTTGCAGGTGAAGTTTCATGGCTACCTCACATTTAGCTGATGTATTGTGCCGCTGGGATGCTACACCATCACAATCGTCCACAAATGCGTCATTGTTCTTAGAGATTTTCCTCTTCTTGTTGGTACTGTGCAGGACAATACCTTCGTGTAGGCTTGAATGGGCCTGAAGTATGGTGTGTGACAATACACTCCAAACACACGCAATATATCATGTGCCTTGTATCTCACCTGCCATCTCAATGTCAATGTGCTCCTATCTGTATGTTGTTACTAAGCCAGCATGTCTTGTCCTAACCCCATGTAATATTTGGTCCATTGCCATATTGTGAGCTACCATCACATTATGAGTCACCCCATTTCATTGCCAACATTGCTGATATATTTGGGACCATCCTATCAAAGCATGCTACAGCATCATTGGCGAACAATGCTATCGTGACATAAGTACTTGCCTATACTCAAAGACCAGCATCCTTCTCAATGCTGCATCAGTTGCAGTTTTGCCTGGTCTGTCGCCCCTCATTGTTCCTTGGTGAAAGTCGTCCTTTTGGAGTTGGGCACCATCAGCTATGCAAAAAGTAACTTCAGTGCAGTGTTGAAGTCTGCTTCCACCAGACCAATGATTTATAGTTGGTGAATCTGTCAAATGCCTCTCTTCTTCTTGCGCATTATAGAAGCACCTTACCTATTGATTGTTGGAAAATCCGTAGACAAAGGAGATCCCCGTCATGACTATGAGGTATTCAAGATGTAATTGTCAATTGTAATGCATTTGTGTGTGTGTGTAACTTGGTCTCCGGCGCTGAGTAGTCTTTCCCAGTATCGATCTATCAAGATCTGGGACAGTGCTCTAACAGCGCCTAGACGCTTGCTAATACGATTTAAATGCTACCACAATTAGTAGCAACCCACTTTTATTTGCTCCCTCCCTACTCCGTGCTGACCATCGATGTCTCGTCGTTTGCACCTACACCCAAAGCAGCGGCCGCTGCTTCAGCTCTTGCTGCATCCAAGTCCATCGGCTGCTCCCGTCACCATTGGTGAGGGCTGGTCCCATGTTTCCTCTCTCCTCCTGTACAGTAATCAAAGATGGGGCGATTGACAATGAAACGGGCAATAGTCTGTCTCCTCACCTCCACATAATGGGCGATGCGGTATAGTCCTACCTCCTCTAGTGTCGCCGCCAACTCAGGGTACTTCCACGTCTAGTTCGGTCCCTGAAGAGGCTTGTTAACTTGTACCATGCGGTACACAGCCCGCAGATGGAAACCCTCTAGGCTTTTTAGAGCCAACGTCGACATGCACCATGTCTCGCTCCCAAATAGCAGTACTGCCTGCATCGTTGCTTTGTAGAACAGCCCACACACCCTGTAGGAGGCGTTCTCTGTCCTCAGGACCTTCAAAATCCGCCCCCAGCACTTTCGTGCTTTCCGCAGGTTTGAACGCACCGACTAGATGTCATTGCCATTGCAAGCCAACAGTCTTCCCAGGTATTTGAACACCTCCACCTTTTCCAGCACCTTGCCGTATGCATAGAAGTCCTGCTCAAGCGCGTGCGCGGAGTGTATGGCGGCTTGGTGTTGCAGCTTCTTCGCGCGCCTCTCTCAGCATAGCTGAGTGTATGAATGACCCGTGGCCAAAGGGTTGGTCTGTATGTCGAATAGCTCGAATTGCGGATACAGAAGTTCACCCGTCACACGCACTAGATCCCGGGGATGCCGCGCTCCGAAGTGCCAGCGCATTATCCATGGTGTCGTCGCTGAGCCCTCGCATCATGGTACCGGGAAGTGGTAGTGGTAGTTGCTGTCAGCGGCTGCGTGGGCATCATACTCATACACAACCTCGTCATGTTCTAGAAGTAGTTTGGCTGCAATTACTTTTGAGCAGTAGATGTTGTGCTGGGACTCCAAATGAGTTCTCAGTGTGTTCTCCTGCAGTATGAGCCCACATACATCACATTCAACTTTGTTTTGTTGCGTGTCCAAGCTGGTTGTGAGGCCAGTGATGGATTTGTTGTATGTGGCAAGGGTGTGCCGCGTCCGAATCTTCCCTGGCACGCACACCATGACTTTTGTCTTGGTGGTGTTGGTCCTTAGGTTGACTCGCTCAAACAGCCCAACTAGGATGTCTAGAGCCTGTTGGAGCCAATCTGGGTCCCTTGCCGCAATGAAGGCATCATTGGCGTAAAAAATAGCCAGGAAGAGGTTTACTTCATCACCATACCCTTCCTTGGCCGCCCTATCTCCCAGTACTTGGCGGAGCCACTCCCGGACAATTGCATCAACATGATATTGAAGATGAGTGGCGAGAGGGGCCCACCTTGGGTCAGTCCTCTGAAACCCTGAAAAGGCTCCCCATAGTTCCTGTTGGCTTGGCATGCCATCATGACATGGTCCTAGAAAAAGGTGATCATGGCCAACATCCTGGGGCCAACCCCATACCCTTTGAGCAGTCCAATGCATCGCTCCCTTTCCATTGCATCGTAGGCTTTCTTGAGGTCAACAAAGACCCCATAGAAAGCCTGCTGTTCGATGTAGGCAAACTGCTGTGCCAGTTTGGTCTCCATCGTTGTTGCTGTACCACATCCTCTACCTTGCAAAAACCCATGGAGGCTGTTGTGGAAGTTGATTACCTTCAGTCGCTTGTCCATAAGGATCTCAATTGCCTTCCAAAAGGGCTCCAGGAGTCATATGCCTCGGTAGTCGCCACCCCCTTTTGGGATAAGGATTACAATTATACAGCAGCACATCTACTGTGGGAGACACCCTTCATCCCAGATTGTTTGGATGAGTTTCACAAAGGCTCTACATTGGTCCCCTTTGCCCTCATTTCCCTGCTCCTCTTCCTCTCTCACGCCTGCTAGCCATTCCTTCATGTGCTCAGCACGGATGCCGGATACCCTGCCTGCTCGACCATTCCTCATACCTCGCACCACATACCTCAGTTCCGCATCCCCTGGTGTCTCGTCATTGATGGAGTAGGGCTCAACGTTGATTGGAATTGGTTCCCCGGGGGGCTCCACCTTTGTATACAACTCCTCCTGTTCCTTCGTTTGTCGAGTCATGGATTCTCGGCAAGGGGTGGGTCCCCTGTCTTCTACATCTCGGTACCATCCCTGTACAACTCGCCACGCTTCTTTCGCATCTCCCTCACCTAGTTTCATCTCGATCTACTTGGCAGCATCAGATGCCTGCTTGCGTCTATCATCTTTTAGAGATGCGTTTATCTCTTGCCCGAGCTTCCAGGCTACCCTCTGCGGCAGCCTGTTCTGCTTTCGTAAGGCAGTGCGGTGATCGACCAATGTCCAAGTGTGGTGGGTGATCCAGCTATTATTTTTGCGTTCACGAATTGCCGGTGGTTCCACGGAGTCTTTCAACCCCTCAAATGCTTGTTCCAGGTTGGTGTGTGGTCTAAGGCGTGGGAGCTGACGGGGTAACGTCATCGCCGTTTCCGATACGATGCTAGCCGTCTTCGCAATCCCGAGTAGAGTTGTGCAATCACTGCACGGTGGTCGGAGTCATGGTGCCGCGGCCTCCGAAACGAAACGTTCTGAAAAGTCCTGCATTCCCTGCTCCTGGCCAGGATGTAATCCGGCTGGGAGCTGACACATCGCCCCCGGCGTCGCATGTGTCATGTCCAACGTCCCCTCAACAGTTGCCAACGCTACTGCCAAAAATCACGGCTCACGTCCCCGAGCTGTAAATATCCGCACTGCTCGGCAATTAATTCACTCCTTTTGTCCCGAGGGAGCTCCAAGTTAGCATTTAAATTGCCCAGCACCAGGGGCTTGCACCCCTTTGGGCATTGCAGCCATGCAAGTTTTATCTGCTCGAGAGTTTTGGTGCACGAGGGTGCGATGTAGCATCCCACGACATACTAGCGGTTCTTCCCCATCTGCAACTGGAATGTCACGACGTTGGTCCCTGCTGTTCTCGCCTCCTCGACCTCAAAACAGACGCTGTCCCTCCAGCACAGTGCAACGCCGCCCTGATGTTTGCTCGGGGCATTGGTGGCCAGCACCAAATAATTATTGCACTTCCGTGCATAATACCCGTCCGTCAATTTCGCTTCCGTGAGGATGACTAAATTGACGTCCATGGACCCCATCACCCTCACGGCGCTCTCCAATCCCCCGTTCCTCCCGCTGCGGACGTTCCACGTCCCAACAGCAAAGGTCCTGCTAACATCCGTTCAAGATGGCACGCCTTGTGTTTCCGTCATGGCGGTGTCGTTGGCGGCGCCGCCAAAACACCAAAAATGCCCTAATTTCTCACACAGGCGCTGCCAAAGGTTTGCTAGACCACTGGCCGGACCGCCGCCACCTCCTCTGTCCCGTTAGGGTGAAGAGTGGGGGCAAAAAAAGTGGTTATCGCATCAGGATAAAATAAAGCTGTTAGTAATTCATATGTGCCTACGGGGCCAAGGTAGGGACGAACGTAATGCATTTCTAGAACGTGTAGTGTGTGCCTGATATGTAGGAGGGTGTCTTCTCTTTTGCTATTTTAAGGCGTGTTCAAATTCATACCTATAAATGAACCCATTGATGGGAATGCATTTCTCCCGTTCCTCTTTTGTTTGAGTGAATTGTTGGAGCTAGGCACAAATTATTTGGGGAAACTAATCTAGCTCTTTGGTGACCTTGCCGTCAAGGCTGTTGGTGGCTCCAAAGTTGTCTAGAATATTTCTGAAGTTGCATGACTGGGTGGTATTTCTTCCATTGCCATCTGTTGGAGATGGTATTTATTTTGCTCAAGAAGTTTGGCTTCCATTTCGTCTTTGTCACTTATCCATCTCCACTCAATTGGCTTGAGTGGTAGTCCTTCCTTGATTAAAAAAACCTGCGATTTGGCTGACTTCTTCCACTTGTGGTATCCCTAAGTACATGGCATCATTGTGAATACCTCCAAAACAGAGTTGATTACTACAAACCTATTACTAAGTAGTTCATGTGCTCTTTAAGCCCCTTTTTTGGTTCAAGATAACTTCTGATGCATTTGTCTGTCATTAAGATTGTGCATCATCAGCTGTAGTGTTTGTAACGTCCTTTTCATCATGAGATGCCTTTACTCTCACGACACCTTCAAGTCATTTCGTCCTCAATTCGACAGCCTCTTTTTGACATGCTTTGAGTTTGGCACAGGCTTGATTTGAGGTTGTGTGTGATTTGCTAAGTGATATAGTTTCTGCAAAATCAACTTGAGCTTTGGCATGTTCAGCCAGGCTGTATGCACTGGATGTTAGTGGTAATCCATTCTTCTTTGACAAGAGGGCTGATTTTCCAAAAAGAATATTAAATCCTGCTGAAATGAGCATGGGGGAATGTGCATATCCAAATTAACGTTGTTTTACTGTCCTCTTAGCCGCCGCTTTGATAGAGGCTATGAGCTCCTTGTCAAGTGTATTGTATTGCCTAACTATCTCATCATTGGCCCCAAGAATGAGAAATTCTTTCTCAATTGCATAGATGAAGCCATACAAGACCTCTAACCTGTGGTCTGAAGTCAGAGGTACAAGACCCTTCACTATGGGCATGCTTGATGGCGCCGGTCATGGTCATGGTGGTGTGGATACCAACCAACGAAGACTGTGGGTTGGAGTGCTTGCTTCAGTTCAGCTCTTGTGCGCCTCACACCTCGTCCACCAATATTTGAATCGTATCGTACTCGAACCGACGCAGTATCACACATAGGAATCAGTACTAAATCTAACAGTCTTGCGCATTTTTATTTTTGAATATTAACTTACCCTGAATCGTGTTAACCAAAATACAATTTAAATCAATTCCTCTTAATCTTTTTCATTTAATGGAGTAAATCTTCTTGCGTCCAAGTACTTGGATTAGGCTTGTCCGGATTCCATTTGTTTTTGAGCAAGTGTTTGTACAATGCATCAGACTCTCCTTCTCAAGTTATGCATTGGTCACATTTAATAGTTGAAATCATATTTTCTTCATTTGCAGTTATTACTTCCGTCACATTTCTAGTCACCCAGATCAAGGGAATGGCATCTGGGGAAAACATTATTTACAATCGCAGTTTTAATTTTCAGGTACAGGCAAGAATTTGAAGGGGTTGTTGTCGAAGTCACGACCGAGTTTGAAAACCTGGCTTGCACAGATTGATCACCGAGTTTGAGACCCTCGTTTGCACAAATTATTGATGGGGAAATGATTTCCCACTGACCCATGCCCTTCACATCACCATCATTACAACATCCAAGAAACTCGTGTTCGCCCTCGGCTACTGGGTGACGCCGATGTGTCGCCATTGCCATGGTGTCATCAAGCCAAAAAAAAAGAACATTAAAAAATCTTTTCCATCCGAGCATTCAAATCGCAACAGTACCGCAGTATTCTCCCCAGATGTCATGCCCTTGCCCAGGTCAACATGTCCTCCAATTCTCCAGTTATGAAAATAACTTATTGAGCTCATAACCTTGATTGAGACTATTTCCTGGCCAATTCACTTCATTCATGCCCTCACATTAATTTTGGACTCCAATCGTTTCCTTCTTCCCTCAAGTCATTCATTGGGGTGCCTACCTATAGTCTGAAGCTCAGGCATTGTCGGTGGCTCAAACGGTGCCTCGTGGGTATGTCTTCTTCTTGCTCATAGGAATGACAACTTTTGATAAGTGATCCATTGGTTCACTCGCTATGTAGAGCTTTGGATCATTGAATCATGGATGGTATGCCTCTCATCCCATTCACATCATAGATAGTGAATAATGATTTGCCCTTTCAGATACGCCCTGCTGCTGTCACAGTATCTCCAGATAGTCTTGTAGGTCAAAGGGAATCGAAGTAGTCATTGTGATCCCAAAACACCTGATTGAGACTGAAGCAAGGCAATCCATTGCTACCCTTGCTAACCAGGGATGTCAGAGTCAGCATCCTCTTGGGTATGAAGTGAGAGGGGTGCACTCAATCTAAGAACATGCACTGGCACAAGTGGACACATGCAGTATGACTCAGTACAAAGCACAATGGTGAGCTATACAAGATTTATGTGCAAGAACTCATACAAGCAGATCGTGCATTTGAATAAGTTCACAAAAATTAGCACATGTGGACAAACATAAACAGTTTTAGTCACAAGCAACAAAAAGTGGCAGGAACTTTTCCTATGTGTGCCAAGCAACGTGTGCAAAATAAATGTGATGAACCGACAAGAACCGATTGAAGGAAACCATAATGCAACGGTGCATTATGTGGGAAATCAAATGGAAGAGTGTGCAACAATCTACTTGCATTGTGTGCATGCAAAGCTCACGCTCACACGTACATTCATTTTGTACTGGTGGGTTCACAACAAAAACCAATGGTATCAAAGTGGGCTCTCGGATGGTTCACGTTCACTATGAACATTTTTCTGATAGTGCTCAAAAATTGTATCTTGCACAGGACCGTTGTATGTTCAACCAAATGCATTTGGCACTTCAACAATTTGATCTCTGACATTTTTTTGTTCTCCTATTTTAGGTTTATGAGCATGTTTGTCTTGTGTTGGCCCTTCACAGATTTCTCTACTTGATCTAAGCCAATACCATCTTCGCATAGTGTCATCTTTGTTTTACTGCATTCTAGAAAGGGTCCCCTCTTCCTCGTTGCACACTTTACACTCATATTTGTTGTTTGGAAACAGAAATCCCAGAAAGTTATGTAGGATAACTCAATCACGCCTTACATCATAATATCTCCCAAATACTCCCTCGCCCCCTCTCCCTTTCCGCTCCTCGCCTTGGGACTCGCATACTTGACCGAACTCTTGGCCTTCATGCTATTAATAATAGCTCCGGGATGCTCCACGGGATCGTTCCCGCTCTTGTACAAGGCATCGCTCACCCACACGCAGTTAAATCCCTTATCACGGCATATCCAAGCTTCCTCAACCTCTTCCAAAGCCTTATTGTCCTTGGCGAGGATGTTGGCAATGGTGCAAACGCTCCTCCCCTCGGGCACGGAGAGGGATTCGATGACGGCATACTTGCCATCCGCTCCATCCACTCCGCAAACACTAATGATCGAGGCTCCAGCATCAACGGCTCCCTGTGCCTCCTCGGCCGATCCCACGTTCACAACAACCTCCAATCCAAGAGCCTTGGCATCTTTGAGGAACTGCGCCACCTTCTCTCCTCCTCCCACGACGCCATACGTGACAGTAACGGCCTTGGCGCCCGCATCGGCGGCCTGGGCAATCTGAATCTCATCCACAATCATATCGGAGGAGATGACGGGCAAAGGGCCGGGCACCTCTCCCCGCGCCTCCTTCTGCTCTTCCACCATGGACACAATATCGTCGTAGGAGCACCCGCCGGTGCGGTCGTCGGCGAGGACGGCCACGGCCGCAGCTCCGAATTCGCGAAAGACGGGCGACAATAGGAACGGGGCGGGGATTTCGTCCAGGAAGCCGCTTCCGTCGAGTTTGCGTTTGTATTCGGCGATGACCGTGATGGTTCCCTTGCGTTTGGTTAGGATGGTTTGCAGCTCTCCCGGTTCGTTTGTCGCATCATCAGCACCGCTGGCATCCTTGATTTTCTTTAGTTGGGCCAAGACCGATTCAGACGGACCCTCTTCGCAGTATTTGCGCACGTCGGCTTCTTTGGCCTTGCGGACGAAAACACCGATTGCTCCAAGTGAGGTGGTGGACTGCGATGCTATTCTTGGGGCCGATGGCATAGCAATTGGCGCAAAGGAGTGGATTGGGGTGGATAGGGTCGTTACTGCGATGGCGGCCGCCATGCATGGTCGGGAAAAGAATCGTTTGGCTCCCATTGTCTTTGCTTTTGCTAATTCTTCTTCGGCTTTGATTTGGCTTTTGACTGTGCGTGATGCTGTGATGCGCGCTGCTGTGCTTGCTGTATGATAGGAGTATGAGGTTTGATTCGGTCCGCGCTGTACTATTGTCCCTACGATACTATGCTCTACTATGGTAGAAGTAGATACGATACCTATCACGTCAGACGCCATGGTGATGGTGAGCATGAATTTCTTCGTGCGTCACATAATGGGTACAATTCTGGGGTTATGTATAAATTTAACTGATCTACTCCTAACTTCGTCCATGCTGTTCTATTATATTGATGGAATGTCTCCTTACTCAAACTGAAACAGTACTCTATGGAATTCCCTTTTCTAGATTCAGATGTTGTCAGCGGTAATAAACGGGCGAGGTACAGACATAAAGAGTGATTTTGCCATATGTTACATTTGTAACGTAACAAAACTCACCTGCAGGCACCAACGAACAAGAACAACAACATAGCAACGAACAGCAAGATCCCGTAAGAGGTCCTATGTACGATACATAAGTATGTACGAACTAA
>JALLAS010001098.1:0-10315 GCA_036939415.1 Detonula confervacea
GTACTAGCAAGCTAAACTGGACGGACGTTGCTCGCCTTTGTGACCAGTGGCCAGCCTAACGCATGTTGACAATTGACAATGGAATGATGGCCAATGATGACAACGACGACCATGGTCCGTCCAGCCTCTGCGCCGTCGACGAAGAGGAGATAGATATTACAAATTGCAAAGAGCCATCCGAACGCTGACCACACAACTCGCTGCGAGATCCTATTTTGTTTCGCGTTTCACCGAAGAACCATGCCGCGTCCCGTCGCCGCCGCACCGACTGCGGCTGCCGCTGTCGCCGCCAGCGCGAATGGCAGAGGCAGAGGAGGCCACGGAAATAGTAATCGTCAGTATTATTATCCTCGCCTTCACCCTCCTCCTCCTCCCATGATTCGTCATCCTCCTTCCGGTCATCCTTATTATTTTGCCAGACCTCCCCATGTTGGTTATCATTACTACCGCCCGCCACCACCACCACCACCACCTGGAAACGCCCTATCATCAACAAATCAGCACGTTCCAACAATCCCAGGAGCCAATAACAAGCCACTGTTACAATCCAATAACAATTCTTATAATTCCAGAAAAAGAAAGAGGATTCGGGAATTCGATCGTCTAGAAGATGGTATTATCACCAACGCAGTTCAGGGACACGACAAGAAGGAGAAGGAGCAGGAGCCGTTCAACTCATGGACAAGCCTGTCCGCAAATGAATTCGGGGGGTCTAGGACAGCGAAGCAATTGCATGATCGCTGGCATAATTATTTGAACCCTAAAATTGATAATTCACCCTTTGGAAGAGATGATGTGAGTATTAGTTGCTACTTTATGTTGATGATTTTGTCATTAGCATACATATATTGTTTTCAAAGAGAGAGGTTTCTGAGAGCTTGACAGGAGACCAGGAACAAAGCAATGAAGTGCTTAAATTTTGGCATTATCTGCTATGCCTCTACAACCAATTTGCAAGTTTGCTTATTAATTCGAGATTGGAGAGGTACATACTACGAAGTTTTCCTTATTATTTGGCTTGGTTGTTTTTGGGTGGAATGCTTATCTCTCTTCCTATTTTATCTCTGTATTTGGGATTTGATGGAGAAATGAAATTCTTTTGGATCCAGAGAATGGCGCTGTGTTGCTTGTGATCGGAGCTACATTCGCAGTCCCTTACTCTATTATGTCGCAATCATACGATGCTATTCCAATAACATTTCTCATTCTTTGTTTACAATGCGCCTACCACAGGATGTCTGCCTAAAGGAAGGATATGAATCCGTTGGCCAAATTGAAAAAGATCAGCAGCGAATACTTCGAAAGTAAGCGATCACAAAATCAACTAAGAAATCGCTATCACAGCGCCGCGTACGAAAAGCTGGCGGCCAAGAGATTTCCAGATGAAGCTTATGTCAAAATGTCTCGCGCTAATTCAATAGCGGGATTGGCCACGGAAAATAATGATGGCGAAGGCGATGAAGAGAGCACCTCTGGCAAGGCTAAAGAAAGTGGTATAGACGGTGATGATGACAAGAGTTCTTCCTCGGAATTTGATGACAGTGCTAGCATCCAACAAAATGCAGTCCCAGTTGCTGCCAGTGGTCATTATCCATATAATATGCCTGTTCAACCAGTAGGCGCAATCCCATTTCAATATCCGTATTATCAACACGCTGCCCATGCCATCAGATACGATTGCCCACCTTGGTCCATCCAACAACAACAGCCAAAACATCAACACCAAAAGCAGCAACAAAAACAGGAGCGAAACAACAGCGCCGCTCTACGTATTGCCAATAAAAATGAAAGACAAAAGGTCGCACTTAACAAAGAAGAAGACACAATCATCAGAGCAGCTGCAGAGGACGCCATCTCTTCGGGCAAGAGGATGCCCAATTGGTCAGACCTGTCTAGGGAGAAGTGCATTCCAGGCAATGGTATGCTGCCCAAGTCGGGGGATGCAATTGGCGCAGGACGGATCTCTGATGTGAAGCCAGCGCTGAACAAGTTGCCATTTACTAGGGATGAGGTAAGTCATATCATATATCATTGCAAGTGAAGAATGTATGATAATGGAGACGAAAACTTTTGCTTTGTTTATAAACAGTTGTTCCCAGTAGGTGCTCAATGCAAGGCAAATGTGAGAGTGTGGCAATTGTATTATTTGATTTCACATTGCACTATCGAAATTGCCTTTTCTGTGTTAGCTTGATTGCGGTATCGGCCGCTTATTGAAAAATTCTTGATTGATTTGTTCCATAATCCCCTGACCACTATTGTCTCATTTACATTAGTTTTACCATCATATCTCAATTTTAACCACACCAGGGTCTGATTCTCAAGGAGGGGTTTGAATGTATTGGTCCAACGAAGACAAGTGGAAAACATGGCAACAAAGAAAAAGTCCTTTTCAATATTTTGCTCCGCCTACACACCACGGCGGTCATCATTTTTCTCAACCTTTGCACCACTGTAGTTATTATTCTCCACCACCTCCGCACATGCATTATGGTTACTTTTACCCATCTTATGGGCCTTATCGATCTTATCGATATCCTCCAGCCTTGGAGCAACAGAAGCAGGAGTCCAACAGCATTGCTCTCGTTCACAGTAGAAACAATGGCAAGAAAGAGAAGGGAGATGCCGTGTGGTTAGAAAATGGTGGCGGAAACATCAAGGAACATGAGGGCTTGCTGATAGACACCTCCGGCAGTGCCAACCCAACAAATGAGGCAAATATCAAAAGGAAGAGTCGCTCGTCAGAAAAGAAGAAGAGCAAGGAGCATTCCTCAAACTTTGACACCATGGCAAATAAGGATAATGACATCAAAGATGATGGTTTCCCAGAATCTGCAGTTGCTAACCCCAAAATACCACACAACAATAAAGCCCCTTCAAAAACTATCATACTCACGGCATCGTCAGGCAAACTTGGCATAGTCCTCCAAGTATATGATGGTGAGGGAGCAACAATAATGGCGATCGCTCCTGATAGCTCCCTTTTCAGAGAAGTTGAAATTGGCGATCGAATCGTTGCAGTTGGAGGCCATCCAGTGACTTGTACAGCAGATCTTCAGGTGGGTAGAAAGTTACGCACGCGGAAGTTTACTATTGTTCAGGATGATATTGAGTTGAAAAAGAAGAATGCCTTGCAAAAGCTTGTAAAGAGCTCAAGATGTTCAATGGAATCTCGGCGACTGGTCAACACGTTCCGCCTGCAATTACTCAAGAAAGTTCGTCAGCGCTGGCCCCAGATGCCTGTGAAGGTGAATGACACCCAGAATCAGATGTTGAATCACCCTCTACAGGCTCGTGGCATTGTTGCTCCAGTGGCTCTAACCAATCATGCGCCCCACATTGATGGTAATGAAGTCAGGGATGAATCACCTTCAGACCAATCTGAGACAGAATCATTGGTTGCTGAAAAAGAGAAGAAAAATTGCAATGACAAGTTTCCAATTCTGTCTCTTCTCCGCGCCGTTGGAGACAAGCAAACCCCAGTTCGACAAAGCATGATGGCAGAACTTCTCAAGTATAATGAAGAAAATAGGATACAAGCGGAGGTCAAAATAGGTTCACACCCATATCGTTACCAAGCAATCAGCGTCCCGATCACACGCATGAGAACTGCTAAGTCGTCATTGAGAGTCAAAAACAGTCAATCTTTCAATGGGGTCATGGACAAGTTTCTATCGGCTTGGGGATTGTACTGCAAGGGAACTAGTGATGATGCCGCTGATATGATATTGCACTACCTTGTCAGAAAGTTCCCTGAGCAATTTGCGAAGAACACGAAGCAGGTGAAGAGTGAGGTCGATTTGCAACCAGATTTTGCCAATTATGATGGAACGAACGATATCAAATGGAATACATACTATGGGGAGGTGAGGCTTTCCTATGCTCTTGTTCGTATCATGCCTTTGCATCAAGGTTGTCACTAACTATATATTTTTTAGCTTATCAAATACAGAGAAGAACATGGGGTGAGTCATATTCATTTGCTATGTCTATCTATTGCGGCATTTCCCTTCTAACTGATCTTAGCGCCAACCTGGACTTTGTTCATGAATTTAATCCTTGGCCAGAATTGCAAAGTCCACAATCGCATCAAACTGGGGAGATGGGTGGGTTGGATGAGAGAAGCCAAGAGGAAGAATCATCCAATGCTTACTCCTCAACGAGAAGAACAACTCAACAGCATTGGCTTCGCATGGAATGGGTTGCCTGAAGGTTGGACAAAGCCAATTTTTGGTGGGGATCCTCAACAGAATCGTGCAATAGCTGCCAAATTGGTCTGGCCTGACCTCACCACAAGGGAGGCTCTTCATCTTGGGGGGTACGAAGAGGAGGAGTTGAATGCTGTCAGAAATACAGTAAATGCACCTGCTCGCAAGTGGAGAACGAATTATGTTTCTCACAAGGATGTACTTCACAGGATACTGAAGAAGACAACACTGGAAACAACACAAAAAAGGAGAAAGAACATCCAGAAACTGGTGGATATTTTGGAAGGTGATGAAGATGATCAATATGAACAGGTGTTTGCAGAGTTTTCCATTCTGTTGCCTGAGTACCTTGAAGCTGCAGAAGAGAGGAGGCACAATGGTGTTGGAACGTCTAGTCAGAATCAAACGGACGAAGTTATACTTGTAGCGTCAGAAGATAATGAATAGCCAGCAAAAAAGAACCACGTACAGAACTTGTAAAGGATGTGGAAGAGGACCAGCCTCCTGTGGATTACACCGTGTGAATAATTTCTGCTGAGTATGAAGAAGGGCCCATTATAATGTTCTCTCCTATCAGTTGATTTGAGGTGCTTTTTTTGCCTTTAGCACCAATACACAAACAACATCTGGCCAAACCTTAAATAATTTTGTCTTGCACTCATCCATCTCCTTTCACTTGATCTAACACCATTACCAGGGAGAGGCTAGTGCCTTCTTTAGAGAGAAATTGAGCAGAAAGTTACTCTTCATGTTTGCATTATTTTTCCTTCTGTCAGCATCCAGCCCAATTGAAAATTATTTCACGATCGTTGCTCAATCCAGACAAATGGCAGCTGTTGTATCTTCGAAGCAAGCGCCTGCCAAACATAGAAGATAGGAATCTTCTCTCTTACATGGCTAATGGCCCCAAGGATAAGCAAGCTGCTTCAGCAGTATCAGTTGCCCTTGATGATGAGTACATGAAATTGCTCAACTTGTCTCATGACTTGATCAATAACTTCATTCCTCATGTCATTTCCAAGATTAATAGGGTATCATTTGGTCTCCTATCCAAGGGAGATATCAAAATTGCAGAAGAAACAGATCCGAACATGTCCATGGCACGCAGACTCGCTGCTGTTCCATTCATTGGGAAGGATGTGCCCAGCAGGGCGAGTCAATTCTCACATCCTGACATTGTTATTGGGTTCACGATCACTGCCTATCGATATGAAGGGATCCGTATGACCGATTTCATAGCAACACTCCAAGAGTTAAGAGACATGCTTGATGGAGAGTTTGGTCCTTATCATAAGCGGCCCTCTGCTCTGAGATGGATATCCTGGGTGGAGGCAGCTGGTGGAAAAGTTCGTGGGCCAAGGAAGGTAGAAAATTCTGTGTCTGGCAGCGAAGATGATACTGAGTTTGTGGAAGCCCCTGCTTATTCTGGCATCCGCCCTACAGATGACATTTGGCCCCTTCACCTCTTAGACTTGAGCGATGACAACCACCTGGAAGTGACCTATAAGCTATTGAAGCACAGCGCTATGCCCCTGAAATTCTATCTTGACAGCTTTGTGTTCCCTTTGGTCCTCGAGAATCATGGCGAAAAGATTGCAGCATCTGGCCAAGACCTTGGTGGTGACATGCTCTTCTCTCGTCGGGTTGGTTTCAGTGGTACTCCGTCAGATCTCCTTCCAGAAGAGCTGGGTCAGTGTCACTATGATGAAGGCGTGGATGGAAAGATTTATCACTACTTGACTTCCGGAAGCATCATGTCAAGCCGGTTGCTCGGGGCTGAATGGACCGTGACAAAGGTTCTTGACAGCATTATCAAGAGTGATCCTCCGTTCCATGTACTCATTGATACGGGTGCTCTCATTACAGGAATGAGTAACTATGAAGTTGCACGATACATGCTCACCCATGGTCTCTCTGATGATATTGATGGAGTTGTTTTCCTTGATCATCGTGATAGAAAGATGATTGTGAGTATCTTTGTTATCTTCTTTCGTTTCTTTTTTGCATGTGTTAAACAAATATCCTTCTAATCCTTATTTTCTTTATGAACATGTCAAATTGGCAGCTTTTACGGCATGGAATGCATGTTGTGCGACTTGCTCAAGCTGGTATACCTGTTCACCGTCGCTTTTCATTTTATGATCAAATCCACACAACTGGTATGGACATTCATCAGTGCATTGATGCGAGGGCAGCCATCACATTGGGCAAGGACATGACGTTCAGGGACTATGCACAGGGTGCATTCAGGATGAGAGGCATCGGGCAGGGTCAAACTCTTGAAATTTTCATCATTCCAGAAGTGATGGAGCGGATCAATAAGCATGTGCGCCTTCTTTCAGGGGCTCGCTCGAATTTCAATTCACAACAGAAAATTGCATCGACCCAAGCGAATAATGGCAATGGATTGCTTTCTTTGGGCCCTGCACAACCTTCTTCTCAAGTTCTCTCGCCGAATACTCTTGTCCATGTTGCATCATGGCTCACTCTGAATGGAATGAAGTCAGAGAACATGCAATTCCGACTGCTTTGGTGAGCCATGTGCATTTCTAATTGGAATTTGCAGTGAAGCTGTTTAATATTAGTTTCTCACCACTTCTCTTCCCTTATTTTGTGGATTAAAAAGTCACCAAAGTGTCGAAAATGTCATTCGAAAGCGTTCATTCAACACAATGAAAGGAGCTTACAAAGAGCTTACAGCATTTGCCTTTTCGGGGCGAGTGAAGGAAATCGCAGCGATCACTGCTGCTGCGAAAGGTCATGGAAATACATCTTCTGACATAACCGCTCTCTTTGATGGATCTCGTAAGTTGTTCAATGATGACATTGCTGCAATCCAAAGTGTGCTGCAAGGTAATGCGCAAACATCTGTTGGAGTTGACAAGCTGCAAAGGTGCCTCGATGTAATGACTGAGAGGCTAGATTTCAACGTGCAGAATAGTATTCCCATTCCCACTCCACTCTCTGAAATGCTGAGTAACACTGTCAAGCGTACCCGCGAGTTCATAACCAATGACTACGACAAGGCTGTAGTGGATAAGATTATCATGGTTCTCGTGAACTCAGAGACAATCGCCAAGAAGGGTGTGCTGGCAAGCTCTGATGATGGGGCAGATGATGACGGCGACCATGTCATGCAACGTGAAGAAGTAAGCGAGGAGGAAGTTCTTCAAGAACAAGAAGAGGAGGAGGAGGAGGAAGAGGAAGAGTGAGTAATGCTACTGTTTTTGACAAAAACCAGGTGAAATGGCAGCGCCAAAAATTACTCGGAAAGCTCCCACGCTACTTGAATTATTTCGCATTTGCCAAAATGGCAAGAACGTTGCCTGAGCTAAGGCTGTCTCAAGAAAGANAGTCCCATCCGATGCCTGATCACCTGGATGAAATTGTTACTAACATGACATGTTGCCTTCTCAATGATTTTATTGTTCCACAGAGAGGAGGAAGAAGAGGAGGAGGAAGTTGTTAATGTAAGTTTGTTAGTCATTACATTTCTGACATATCAAATAATACTGACGCCTTATATTCCACTGCCTTATCCCATCATTTAAATACTATGACAGGAGTCTGCCAAGAAAAAGAAATATTCAAGGGATGGGGAAAACCCTACACCCTGGATGGTAGGATCGTTGTCTGTACCGAGACACAACATGCAAATGCAAGGTCAAAGCTATAACCATGAACAATGGGAGCAGCACTTCTTCCCAACCTCTGAGTTCTCTGTGAAGAACAGCTTGTTTGGAAAAGCAAGCCGAGTAAATTTCCCTCCGTATCTCTACATGTCTAACAAGTTGAGTTCTTTGTTAATCGTCACTCACTTTGCCAGCTGCTCTCATTTCGTGTTTACTGACATATGCGCCTTCTTCTTCACTGATTCTCTTTGTCAGCTATTACGAGCAAGGATGGGGGTTGAAGAGCCACCGTCGGTTGAAGAATGTTATCGTAATCATGGAATTCTGTCCCTCAAAGTCAATGCTGACAGATGTGGCAGCATCAGGAAAGTCTTTTTCGATAACCCAAGAGAAAACTCTCAAACGTGCTTTCACCGCCTCAGACGGCAAGATGATGGAGCGCATCAAAGTGTCTGAAATGAAAGAGGTGCTTCGGGCAGTGGACGTCATTGGCGGGGATGAGAAAGAGAAGGAGAAATTCTTGTCCAACATTAACCTTGACCCAAATGGTACAGTCTCCTTTGACGAATTGAAGCAATTGCTCAGTCAAAAAATACAATACAAAATTCAGGCAGGGCGCTTCTATGTTGCTCTGTCTTTGGCAGAGGCGCAGTGCATGAGGTTGGCAATCCATGGCCAATACAAGACTCCAATGATTCCGGGATCAGATGCAGTGGTTGCCCTGCGAACTGAAAGAACGCTCCTTGATGCGAGCACTGGGTTTGAGGATGCCCAAACTTATCAATACACTACTGCACAGGCCTGCTACCGCTTCATCGATAGTGCTGTAAACTTTGCTCCGAAGGAGGTCAATGTGCTGCTTCGAGCACTGCAAGACGAAGTGCCAGAAGAGAGAAACAAATTTTTCATGGAGGTTAGAAGCAACCGCAGGAGAAAGGTTAGTCTGGTCTTTTCTTGCCATTTCCATTAGACTGTGGGGCAGTCAATGTGATCATGATGATGCAACTCTTTCTTTCTTTCTTTCATTGTTAGCTCTCATATTGACTGATCAAACATTTTATTACCCCCTTTGTCCCAATACAAATGCAGCAAACAGACCCTAATGCAACTCCTCTCAAAAAGGTGTTTTCTGTTCAGGACGAACACAATGTACTTCAGTACCGCATTGCTGTGGGTAGGATCACTGCTCTCCTCAAGTCACGCGGCATGTATGCTCGTGATGCATTTGCTGCCTTTGATCAAAACCGAGATGGCATGTTGTCAGGTAGTGAACTCCAGGCAGGATTGGATTGGCTTGGTCTGAAGCTTGACACCATGCTGCTTAGGCAATTCATGAGAGAGGTCGACAAGGACAAGGATGGACTAATTAATTTGGAAGAATTCAAGGACGCTGTGGGTTGGGAAGAGACAGAAGGCGAAGAAAATGTTGGTTCGTATACTGGAGTACCTCTTCCTCCGCCACCAAAGGATGTTGGACTCAAGCACAAGCTTGCCATTCCCGCACCGGTCCTTGCTGGAATGAAGTTGAAGGTGAAGAGGGTTGGGAAGTTCAATCCTGTGTGGACAAGCCAAGGAAGTATGAGCCGTGTGAAAGGCAGTGTATGGGAACCTGCCGATCACAAGTCTACTTTCAAGTCTAATCGAGCCTATGTTTATCTAGGTCATTATGGGGGCAATGGTTATGACAATCCTAATAGGGATGGCAAACAAAGGTTGACATTAGAGATAACTGACACCACTGGTAACTGGGTTGGGGGAAGCAGCTGGCTCCCATTCGTCCTGGATAGATACCTTCCTCGCCCAGCGCGTTACCGCCTTGTTTGGAGCATTACTCAAGGAGCTAATCCTTTCTATGCCTGGGAGCCGGTCCCTCCTAGTGACGACTTCGTAGCACTGGGATGTGTTGGGACAAAAACAGGGAAACCACCTGACGTTCGTATGATGAGATGTGTATGCAAACATTGGTGCACAGAAAGCAAAAACATGAAGAGCATCTGGAACGATAGTGGTTCAGGTGGCCGAGAGGGAAGCATTTGGGTCTTCAACTCAATGAATTTGCTTGGCTTTGTGAATGGGCATGATCCTCCACGACGCAAACCATATGACCTCAAGGCACACCGATTCTTTTTGAGAGAATATTCGTGCATCAAGACCAATGGCGTCGCACCTGCTCGGGGGTCGTAACTATGGAGTATGTAAAAGAAGAAACACATGGGGCCATAATAGTTTAGGTGCTAAGTTACAACTTGTCTTCGACCTTATTTTACTTGCAGCTGCAATCCAATCTGACTTAGTTTTTCGATCCTTTCCCTATGAGAAGGTTCGTTCTTCTCTTACATATCTGACACGACACCTTATATCCTTGTTTGTTTTCCTGGTGAAATCGCAGTGATTGTGTTTCTTTTTGACTTCAAGAAGATTATCCTGTAGGATGATTTTGAACGCATTGGTTAGATGACCGTTTCATGAATCAAT
>JALLAS010001099.1:0-10304 GCA_036939415.1 Detonula confervacea
TTAGCCAGGAAGCTGACGTGCTTCTGGCTAATTTAGCTTATGGGCATGACAGTGCATACCAAATTTTGAGGACAAATAATCGTCTTAAGTTCCTATTTTGAAGGCCCAATGGTTTTTAGTTGCGGAACAGAGTAGGTGGATACCTAGGTACCTACTCCTAGGTACCTGGTACCTAGGTAGGTACGTAGGTACGTAGGTGTTAGGGTTAGGGTTATAGTGCCCACCATGTACCCAGTACCCGTGGGCCCGGCTGGACTCAGATACTGGGTACAACTGGGTGCCACTGGGCACACCTATTCTATTGATTTTCTCTCTCATTATTTGTCAACATGCAGAATTTTCAAATGAGTGTCAATTCAGCTCATCTAGAGCTATTACTATTGTAGGAATCCTATAATATCATTTTCAGGTCAATATTCCACAATGGGGTATCAACCAAGACACACAGCTTTGAAACACGGCTGGTTTGCATACTAATAATAGTGCGAGTGAAAAGGCGCTAATCAAAGCAATGAAAACTGATTGGAAACAATAGAACCTATCCGCCAATTGATTGTTCTTTTTGTTGGAGCTCAGAATTCAGGATATGCAAAAGACAACATGTCTCGATCTGATGCATGAGAAGAACCCATGTATCAATTGGCTGATTGAGTGTTGATCCACAATGTTCATCATCAAGTTGCAGCATGTGGTGACTGTCGCTGTCATTAGATGTCAAGCCAGATGTAGATGAGAATCGCAAGGTGTCAACACCTTTTAAAAGCTGTTGTAATATAACGGGATGGAGCCACACAACACATTCAATTCTAAGAGAGTCCTTACTAGATACACATGATGAAGATGGGCCTACTATAGCATGTTACTAGTTCTCTATTACCTCAGCATCACCGTTGAGATCAATCAATTGTGGTAGTCTGAGTCAGATTCAACACATGATTTGACAACGACAGCTTCTTAACCAATCCTGATCAGTGACATCTGCTCGCCAGCCATTCGTTTTAATATGCTGGTGTCAGCTCGTGTATTGTCAACATCACGATATCAAAGCGACAGGTGACAGCGAGCACAGCTGTGTGTAGAGAGAGAAAGAGAGAAAGAGAGAGAGAGTAACAGAAATTTTAAGTACATTATTTGGGTCCTATTCAGACATATGGCGCAGTTACCATCTATACGATAATTGCACCCCAAGAGCAAAGGGATGGAGTAGTTTCGCCCTAAGCCCCAGGTTTTTGACCAGATGGTCTATAAATGTTTTGGCCATTGATGGCAATACAAGCTTAAAAATCTGTGTTACGCACACATATTATCCGTCTGTATGGATTGTGGTTAATTTTGAGGCCAGGCTCTCATCCTCTGCAATCAAACAACGTGTAAAATCACATTATGTTTCGATGCTAATTGGTTGAGTTCCTTTTGGTAAGCTTCACGGGCTGTGTCCAGATGACGTATCCACTCACGCTTTTGTGTGTGGAATAGGCGATGGATTGTTACAACACCAACGCGTGCCAAAAACCTATCATTATGTGACAGAATATTGTGCTTATTTCACATATATCGAAGAAGATGCTTCGCCATCTGTTCTTCCTCAGCTAAATCGAACTAATTTCTCTGCCGATGAAGGTTGTCATTCCAAATTTTCCGGAGAGGTTCGATGATATCCTCCCACATCATTTTCTGTAGGGATGACATCCGCCCTTCTGGGTGGGTGGATCTGCTGATTTGTAGTGCCCCCCTCCAATCCTTCCCCAGAAATCCACGGAACATAAAGCGAATATATGCGCTCTTGTTGATGGATGGGGTGTGGATATCCACTGTGTAATCAGTTTACCTTCAAAATATTTGGTAAGAATTACGCATAAAGCATTGATTATTTGCCGTGGAATCTTCCTGCGGATGCCCTTTGCAGAGGTCTTTTATAATCTTCTCTATTTTCTTCTTCATAAGCCAATTTGGACACAGGATCATGTGATCAATTGTTTTGTCACTGGATATAATTTCTGCACGGGCACCATACAAAATCAAATGCCAACCAAGCAGTGCCTACAACGAGCACAGGTTACGATGCTTCTGCGTCTTGCATTTGTTTGTCAATTGCCAAGAGGTGTGTTAGTTGTGGAGCCGGTTAGGATGAAATTATTCCTTAAGTATGTTTTGAGGAGGTATTGTAGTAGCAAGAATACATTTTCGATTACAATTATTACATCCAAACAATCTTCCGACAGATTATCACACGCCTATGAATTGCATGTTTCCTTCGTTAATACAACCACTGTGTATACATCCCTATTACATCGGATCGCACTTCAAACACCTCCCCTCGTACACGAGATTCGGTAGTGTAATAGGAGTAGTCTTAAACATTGTCTTCGTATAACACTTCTGTCCACAAACTTCGCACTCTCCCCGTATTTTCCGCTGCTCCTTCAACTTGGAAGTATCTCCACCGACATTCGTTAAATTCCCGCCCAGCTGCGCCATTTGCTGTGCTGTCACAGAGGCGCGCATGGAGGGATTGCGCATGGAAGCACGTGAGCTGACTCGGCCACCGGGTCTTCCGCGCCCGCCGGCCCTGCGGGGGGTCTTGGTAGCAGCGGCTGGTTGGCCTGATCGTGTGGTGGATCGGGAGCGGGAGCGTGTTGTGGTTTTAGTCGTCCCGGCACCTTCGGCCCCCACTTGCCTGCCCCTACGAGTCACCTTTTTCCTATTCGAAGCTTTGGAACCGGTCTTTCGCGACGACGTCCCGGATGCCACCGACATCTGCTCGGAACGTCGACTTTGGTCCAATGGGCTATAATCATTATCATCATCATCATCATCATCATCCTTCATAACCGACGCGGAAAGTTCCTTGGCAACCTTATCCCCCGCAGAGAACGAAAGCAATGCCTTGATCTTGGCCTCGCGCTCCATTTGCAATTTAGACGATTGTTTCTTCTCGCAACGTTCTTCCAAGATTTCACTCAAATTCTGAATGGACTTTTTGGTCACCTTTGTTCGTTGTAGCTCTAGCTTTTTGAGAGTTTTGTTGCTTTGCAGTAATACCTTGATGAAGCCCTTGGCGGTATCGTCGGTCAGCCCCTTGTTGTTGCTAAGACGGATCACCTCGAGGGTTTCGTTCTCGACTAGGGCGAGGACGAGGTTGACTGCCATTTCGTCTGAGATGTCGCAGCGTGACAGGGAGAGGTGGGTCAAGGTGGCATTCTCTTCGAGGGATTCAAATAGCGACCCCCTGTTTTTTATTGATCAATAAATAATGTTGTTGATGGAGTAAATAAAAATATCCCAATCGAAATAGTTGAAAATAATAGGGTAGATGAAATTGAGAAAACAGAGCAAACACAAAACAAAGTACAATACCTCAAGACCTGCCACAAGCAAAAACTGAACATAGCCACTCACCAATCGTCCTCCTTAATCTTCTTCCTACCATCCAACTTCAACACCGTCAACCCGGCATCATCCTCGTTCAACCTCTTGACCAACTTCTTAATCGGCGTCCGATCCGTCGGCATATCCTCCAACGGATCCTTCAACGGCAAATCGCTCGCGCTCGTCTCGTTACTGGCGGTGGGTTCGCTCATGCTAATGCTAGCCCGACGCTTGGTCTCGCCCAACCCCACGCCCGAGCGGTTTGGGCCGTCGAACACCATGTCGGCGGCGCTGGTGGCGGAGGAACGCATGGAATCGGAGTTACTGGTGGAGGTTTTGGCGATGGCGCTGGCGGTCGCGGCCTTGACGCCCGCCTTGTTCCATCGGTTGGTGACGCGCTTCTTCTTTTCTTTCGTCTTGTTGTTGGCGGCGGCAGAGGGTTCTTCGTCGGTGGTGGCGGCGTCGCGATCGCTAGTGTCAATTCCGGAGTTATCGGCGCCTTTGGTCATGGATTTGGCGACAATGTTCGCGGTGACGGCTTTTACCGCGCCCCTATTCCACTTTTTGGATGCCGATTCCTTCTTCCCATTCGGTGGCGCAGCCACCTCCTCCGGATCACTGTCGTCATCTTGCGAGGTTTCCCCCTCCTCGGTTTCCTCGCCTTCGTCGGTGCCTCCTGGCTCTTCCGACATGTGTCCCGTGTGGTTGCTGTCGGTCAAATGGTTACTGTCTGGATTCAGTTCGTAGGAAGTTTGAGAAGATCCCGATTCCGATGTTCCTGGTTGCATGGGAGATTCGGAAGGGATCGTGGACAGGAGGCCTCGACGCATTGGTTTCATCGACGGCGGGGCCATGTTCAATTCATCGCCGTACTGATCATCGTCTTCCTCTTCCTCGCTTTCCGTCTCCTCCGGACTTGCGTACTCATCCTCCTCTCGCTCCTCTTCCAACTGCTTTTGCTTTCTTTGCTGCTCCAACAATTTCTCCTTCTTAATCCTCTCCACCATCTCCAACTGCCTCACCAGCTCCTCCTCCCTCTTCTTGTTCGCCGCGACCCGCGCCTTCATGGCGTCGATCTTCTCCTGTGCCTCCTGACGGTTATTTTGGCGGTCGGACACGGAGGCGTGCTTGGGCTCCTCCTCCCTCTTCCTGTTCTTGTTCGCCGCGACCTGCGCCTTCATGGCGTCGATCTTCTCCTGCGCCTCCTGTCGATTGTTTTTGCGGTCGGACATGGCGGCGTACTTGGATTTGATTTCGGCCATTTTGGTTTGTTTCTCCTCGCGGCCCAGGGTGCGGTCTTTCATTACTTGTTGTAGCTCGAGACGGCGTTGTTCGGGGATTGATTTTTCGGTGGCGGTTGTTGCGTTGGTTGATGTCGTGGCTGCAATTATTGCTGGAGAAACAACATCTCTGCCAGAACCATTGGTATTGGTGTTGCCATTGATGTTGTTGTTACTGCTGGCATACCTCTCCTTGATCTCGGCCAGCGCCTTCTGACGTTCCTCCCGACTCAAACCTCGATTTCTCATGACGGCCTTGATCTCGTTGGCCTTGTGACGATCCGTGGATATCCTATCCGGAAGGGACGGCGACGAGCCTTTGGACGCTTCGGTAGCACCGTTAGTAGTAGCCGCGGGCACCGGCGACCTCGGCGGCGATCTGGATGGAATCCCCGGAGATCTGGTCGGAGTGGAATTTCGAGACGTTCTAGCGGAGGCGGGGGCGGATTCTACCGGCGATGGGGTTGGAACCGGTATTGGAGATGCTCGAGAGGTTGCAGTGTACGGAGGCAAGGGCGGGGCGGGCGAGTTCCTTCTAACGGGAGCCGGAGCGGCCTCGTAGCGGGTTGTGGTGGCGGTGGCTTCGAGGCCGCCGGTCATCGTGGTCATGGGGCTATTGCCGCGGCTATTGCGAGTTGTCGTTGCTTCGTAATTCATCATTGCGGGCGAAGTCCCGGACGGGGTGGCACCCAATGGAACGGCCGAAGAACTGGCCTCGTATCGATTATTGGTAGTACTAGCTTCGTAACGGCCAGAAGTGGCTACCTCGTAGCCAGAACCGGGACTGGCCTCCAAAGCGAACGACGACGGCCGCATCGGCATCATCGGCGGCGGCCTCTCCTCCTCGTCCGTCTGACTCCCCCTCTCCACCCCCTCCGCGTTATTACCAACAACGGGCCGCCGTTCCGTCATCATGATATCGAACATCAAATCGACCAACTCGCCCTGCTCCCTTTGCTGCCGCATCTGCAAATCCATCGCCTCCCTCTGATGCATCCCCTCCAGCTCCAACAATCGCCTCTCGCTCAGACTATTCTTGTACGAATGAAACCACAGCCAGTCCTTCTGTTGCTTGGCCAGGAGGTTTTGCGTTTGCCGGGCGTGGAGGGTTTGGAGCTGGCGCTGTTTTTGGAGGAGGCGCTCCTTGGTCCGTTCCGTTCGCACCGCCCATTCCTCGCGGGCGCTACTATCGCCATCAAGAGCGCGAAGAGGGACGGCGGCGGCGTATCGCTGCATCTCCCCCACGAAGGAATGGGTCAATATCCCCCCCGCCGATCCCCCCGCCGGCGCGTCGCGGCCGTCGTCGTCGCGATTATTATCGTCGCGGCAGTAAAAACCCTCGTTCTCGTCGATGTCCCCCACCTTCTCCTCCGAACTCGGATCGATGATTTCGATAATTTCGCCCGCGAGCATCCTGCCCGGTCGGAGGAAGGGAATGTCGGCGGGGGACGTGTCGACTATCACGCCGGTCAGGGAGCCGCGGCCGTCGGAGGAGGAGGAGGAGGAGTTGGTATTCTCGAGGGCGATGCATTTGGAATGGGGGTCGTAGTACGCGGACGATGATGCGGCGATGGGGGCGTTCATGGCGCGGTAGGTCGTGTAGGGCTGTGCTAGGCTGTGCTGCTGTTTTTGTTATGGCAGCGGTGCATGCTGCAGGGTTGGGGCAAGGTTGGGGTGCCGTGCTCAAGCGCTGCTCTGGCAGGCGGCAGGCGGTTAGGCGGCAGGCAGGCGATCGGTGGATATCCGTCGGAGAGCTTACTTGGCGGCTTGCGACGGATTATCGAGAGGCAGGGCGATGGTGGCGGCGACGCTGCGCCTGCGAGAGGAATTGAAATGGAAATGGTGAGTACTGGCGAGACACGCGGTTCGCGATGGTAATTCGAGATGTCTATAATGGGGAATATGACGGGGTATAATGATTGTTAAATATATTTTGGTGTGGCATTTTAGATTGCAGCCAAAGTATGTCAAGATTCATAAAAATGAAAATATGCTAAACCCCATAATTTTTCTCTTTATGTCTTGACGTCAACAAGAACACACCTCCGCAAAAATTCCGAGACAAAAATCCGAAATCTCCACCGGAGATCTCCCATTCCTGCAATCATGGTTTTGGTGCATAGATACAGTTCAGGTAGGTGTGCTGTATGATACTCATTGCTTTTCATCAGAAAGTCCCCCCTCGAAGCATAATGACTCAATGTTTTCTTGTCTGCTAATCTTGCACCACGTACAGTGCCATTATTTGTAAGCATATTTGTATCCTCAATACTTCTCATCAGCTTCGTCAAAACTGGTGCCACATTTTCACAAACTTTTTCAGTTTGGCATGGAGAATGATTCAATGCCATGTTGCATATTATTGTAGCTTAGTACAAACATTATTGATGCCAGATGTTTTGGTAACATATTGGAATCATACATGTTTTATTTTTAGCACCATCTAAATGAAGATTGTCAGTTTATCCAGGACCGAACATGGAGGTCGCATCATCTCGGTAGATTTTCACAATATAGTCAGTCAAACATCGCCGGTGCTGATGCTTTATCATCTAAGCACCAACAAAGTCATGGATAGACACAACTACCCAAACTGCAATTGCTCCTACCTCCTAAGCAAGGTACTGTTCATAATAAAACCAAGTGCAATAAATGTAAGAAATCAATAGGATAAAAGCCAAAGAATGAAAAATGAAAAATACTCACGTTGTAGTGTTGCATATTCTCTGAGCTGCGCTCTAAATACTCCCTATCGATAAGCGCCTCAATGCGCTTCTTGATAACCTTTGGCTGTGGCTTGAAAAACGCCAGCTGACTCAACACCTCTGCCACCAGCTGCTGATGGGGAAGCGTCTTCCTCGCCTTCATGATCCTCACAATCGCCGCCTCAATCGCCACAGATCGATCTTCCTCCACTCTGTTTTTGTTGTGTGACGACTCCACGCTGGCCACGGGGATACGAATTTTCCTCATGTTGGACGAGAACTTGGCGTTGGGAGAGAAGGAGTCAGTGGATTGGATCTTGTTGCTGGCGGGGGATTTGGAGATTACCTTATGACGCCCGCAGGAGAGGGAGTGCATGAGGGGTTTGAGGGTGATGTCGTCAAGGTTGAGCTTTTCCTTTAGCTCGGTGAATGCGTAGGAGGAGCCATCGTTGAAGGCATTGAGGACCACGGCCTGGAGGGTTGTCACCTGGAGGTCATAGAATTTCTTTCCGTAGGTGGCGCGGACAGTGGCATTTCCCAATGAATGCACCCAGGTGAGCCGACGCTTCTGGTGCTTGGCGTCATGCCACTCCTTGAACACTTCCATGCATTTTGACATCTGAGGAGGCAATGCAACCTCAGGAGCTTTGTAAGATGGCCAATTTCCAATAGTGAGAACCTGCACCCCAAACGAAAGCTTGGTATCCTGCTGCTCCATCCTCTGATCAAATTCGCTCTTCTGTTCGCTCCCTACTGCCAAATCATTCAACATACCCTCCATCTTCGACGTGAACTGTGTTCCGCTCTGCACCTTCAGCTTGGCAATCATGGCCTTCTCTGCATCATCGCTCGCCGACCTTTGGTTCAACAGCCTCTTCGCCAGCTGATTCCTGTAAATTTCAGCGAACAAATCCTTGTCCGTCAAGAACGAAAAGAGCTGCACAATCTTGTCGAGGCTCTCCTCCACCTCAGCCTCGCTTAGCTTTTCTCCCCCCGACTTCAATATTCTGTCGCAGAAGGTGGACATGAGCTCGGCGTTGGAATACTTCCCGACATTGTTGTTGACCACCTCCTCGAAGGAGTTTTTGAGTGCTTTTCCAAAGAGATGGTGATTGGCAAAGGTCTCGCGGATGACACCAAGGTACTTTTCATGGAGGTCAATGAGGGACTTGACAAATTCAGGATCATCGTTTTTGTCCTTCTCCCCACTGTCCAATCGCGCTTGCCTTTTATTGATGCAGGCATTGCCCTGAGCAGTGATGAATTTTTCCACAATGTTCGCCATGGGCTGCAGCCCCAAATCCAGACGCGAGAAAAGCTGAAACATCCTCTTCAAATCTTCCGTCTTGTCATTCGCCAACAACACGCTGCACCCGCTCCCCTCCTTCTCCAGCAAATTCATCTGCACCTTTTGCAAGATCTCGTCCTCCACCACCCTCCGAATTTTGGCCTCGGTTGCAGGATTCAGGTATTCCACAACGCGCGTCTTCTCCTCCCCCAGGGCTTTCTCGGCCTTGATGAGGTATTCGGGGGTGGAATCCTTGGCGATCCAATCCTCGCGCTTGCGGCCGTAGTAATCGCGGGTGGCATCCAAAAGGGGCTGCTCCAGGTCGTTGGTGTAGGAATCCAGGCTGCCCATGCCCATACTTTCGTAGAGCTCGACGATGGATTTGACCAACGTCTTGTCAATAATCTCCCCCTCGCGCTCCTCGTCAATGAGCGAAATAATGGCAGAAGTAGTATTCTCCTTGGAATTATCGTAAATCTCCGTCTTGAAATGCTGCAACCCCGCCTGCTCCAGCGTGGGCAAACTGTGATGCTTGACATAATACCGATCCAAATACGTGAAGAATTTCTTGAGCCACTTGTTCATGATCTGATGGTTGGACCAGCGATGCTTGAGCTCGTTGAGGAGGATGGTCCCCCCCTGCCCCGTCTTGTCGCGGAGGGCGGGGAGGACGGTGTTTTGGAGGTAGGTTTCGATGGTTTCGCCGTGGCGGGTGTAGAGGTCGCGGGACCAGTTGTAGGGCGAGCGTTGGGTGCACATGTCGTAGCATGTTCTGACATTGATTTGTTGATGGAAGCAGAGTAGGCGGGAGGGAGGGAGGGGGGGAGCGAGGCAATGATTTGGCGGTGAGAACGCGAGTCGCACGGAAGATCTCCGCAGTGAATGCGAGTGAAAAATAATTAACCAATGAAAACTCACGTGTAAATTCGAATGTATTCTTTGGGCTCAAACGACGTATCGAATCCATCGTCCAGCGCCTTCTCCAATACATTAATTGCCTTCGAAAATGGGGAAGAAGCGCAGCATAGAAAAAAGATTGGAAATGATGTTGTCAAAAGATATTATTATTGATTCCTACGCCCACGATTCGGCTCCCGCCGCCATGGACGCAACGGTTAGGCGGCAGCGCGGGCAACTCTGACAGAGAGACGACTTACCCCCTGTTTGATTACATTATTCCATCCGTCCTCCAGTTGGATGATGTTGCCGTTGCTTGTGTTCGACATGGTTTTGATATTGTGGTGGGCCGAGAATTGATGCTGGCGGTGATGGCAGTGGTGGCAAGAAGTGGAAGGCAGAGCGAGGTCGTGGGAGGTCGTGGGGTTGGAAGTCGGAACAGGATGCAGCAGGTCGGTCGTTGCGTTGTTTTTGCCTAGTATCGTACCTACGATACACCACTAACTGTCAAAAAATATTATGAGACAAACAGAACTAATTCGTGATTCGGGGGTCGTGAGTCGCGAGCAGTCGGCGCGAGGATCATCGTGCGTGACTGTGCGTGATCGACGTGATCGTGATCGTGATCGTGATCGTCCTAGATCGCTAGCTAAGGGCTACCAGCTTTCAAAAAGTGGAGAATTTGACACGCTCCACGAACTTTTTGCCTGTCGCGAATTTTCAAATTATTGTAAAAAATCGAATTGTATTAAGTACTAGCGAAGC
>JALLAS010001101.1:0-10298 GCA_036939415.1 Detonula confervacea
TCTTCGGCGGCGGCGGCGGTAACCTCATCCTCGGCGGCAGCGGCGGCAACCTCATTCTCGGCGGCGGCGGGTAACCTCATCCTCGGCAGCGGCGGCAACAATATCTTCGGCGGCGGTGGCAACCTCATCCTCGGCGGCGGCAGCAATAATATCTTCGGCGGCGGCGGCGGTAACCTCATCCTCGGCGGCAGCGGCGGCAACCTCATCCTCGGCGGCGGCGGGTAACCTCATCCTCGGTGGCAGCATCATCATCCTCGGCAGCGGCGGCGGCGGCAACCTCATCCTCGGCGGCGGGAACATCATCACCCTTGGCAGCGGCGGTAACCTCATCCTCGGCTGCAGCGGCGGTAACCTCATCCTCGGTGGCGGCGGTGGTAGCCTCATCATCGTCGGCGGCGGTAACCTCATCCTAGGCCTCGGTGGCGGCGTCAACATCTTATTTGGCGGCGGCAACATCATCACCCTCGGCAGCGGTGGCAACATCATCCTCGGAGGTAACGGCGGCACTAATATCTTCGGTGGCGGCGGTGGCAACATCATCCTTGGAGGAGACGGCAATATCATCATCCTTGGTTGACACGGCGGCAAAATCGTCCTCGGCGTCGGCGGCGGCAACGTCATCATCCTCGGCGGTGCAATAGTATCTTTGGTTGCGGCGACGGCAATATCATCACCCTCTGTGGCGAAGGCGGCAACTTCAATTTCGGCGGCATCATCATCCTCGGAGGCGGATACGGCATTATCATCGCCATCATCCTCGGCGGCGTCGGCGGCAATAATAACTTAGGCGTCAACGACAACATCTCATCATTAGTCTTGGTGGTGATCTTAGGCGGTGGAGACGGCAATATCGTCATTCTTGTTGGACACGGCGACAACATCATCCTTGGCAGCAAGACGTGCAGTAAGTGAGATTCTGATAGGTGAAGTGTGTCTTGTTTCATCATCTATCTCCTCCGCTCACTTATTTCAAACATTGTTTTTATCATCACCTACAGACTCTTCATAAAATAACGTGATTTCCCTTCTTCCTCACACTCAAATAGTCTGGCAGTATTTCTTGTTGACAACGATTCTCATCGCCCATTCTCAATTTTGTACTTTGGAAGGCGCGTATTCGCGTTTATACTCCCCGTAACTCGCGTGAGCCTGAAAAAGTTTCAAAATTGGCAATGTGTGATAAAGGAGAAGTGTTGACACGGATGCTTCCAGCTCCGTTTGATGTGTTGCAAGACTATTTTCCAAAATGCCTAGATGTTTAAGCTGCGAGCACTGCCTAAAAGTCACAGACTTTCGGGGTAAGAACAAAGGCAACAAGAAGTCCAAGATCAGGAAAGCATTTGAATATAGGCACCAATGCACTAAGCCTGTTGACTCAACCAAAAAGCGAAGAGCGACAGAGATGGATGCCCTTCTCCATAGCGGATCTGGTGGCCGGATAAGAAGCAGCACTTCTCCTGATTTGCCACCTACTCCTCACCAAAGATCAACCCGGCCAAAGGATAGTCTCAACGAAGATATTTACTTTGATCAAGCTAAATTTGATGAGTATCTTCAGTTAGTCCATTTATGCACTGAAACCTTTGAGAATTCGAAAAGCGCGAAAGTTCGGGCCGAAGGACCAAGCATGATTGCCAAGATGAGAGCACTCTTACACCCTTCTGTGAAAATGGAAGTTGATTACGATGAGGCAATGAAAGATGTCAGCAATGTTGCTTTCATGTGGAGGATGAATTCTGCAGCAGGGAAAAAGGCCTTTATACCTGACCTAGAAGACCGCGACCTGTGTTATAATGCAGTGAAGATTTTTTCTCTCGCGGCAGAGGAATCACAGTCTATCCCCAGAGAGTTTTGTTGTGAGTTTGGAGAAGATGGCATTCATGTTTACAATGACTTGCTTGAGATTATTGGAGAGAGGGACAAGAATTGTCTTCCTTTTGTCAATTTGTGCCTACGCACATGGCTTGATCACCTAAAAGTTGGTACTGATGTACAGATTGACTTTGCTCTACTAGATTTTGACAAGTGGGTGGAGGACAAGTTGACCGAGCCTCCGTCCAACGAACATGGTCAGAAGACTAGTTACCAACTCATGATGGCAGTGTTCGGCAACCAGCAGTCCAAGTCGGAAAACATCACAAGGAATGCTCCTTCATCAAAGACTTCATGTCCTCCTCTGAAGGATAACAAATCACTGACCAAGTCACCAACAGTTTTCTCCAATCCTCATCGCAAATCAAACGAAAGGAGTAGTAAATTGAAAATAGTGGGGAAGAGAGTGAGGGATCGCCTTATCAAATCTCATTACTACCGGAACAAGCAGCATTCATTGGACAAGGCCACTGCAGAAATGGAAGAGTTCATTGGATCCTCAAGTCGAGGAGAGTTAAACAAGCACGTTATGAGGTCGTGCCGGGAGGCTTCTCAAAAGATGGAGGACTTGTTGTTTTCTGTAGGAGGTGCTGAACGTATTGTGGCAACACTCTGATATTTCCGTGATCGACAATCAGTGCAAGAACTAGATAAGGCAATGGAGGTTATTGATGGAGATGCTTCCAACAAAAATAGGTCGAAGGAGGGAAAACTACAAGGGATGGTTATGGATGGACTGAAGAACTTCTTAGGGATGTTCAATTCCGGTGGGCGTGGGAAGCGGTCAATTGAGGATCAAAATATCTATGACGCAATCATGGCGGCGATCAATACGAAGGAATTGACCTCTGCGAAACTTGGCAGAATGCTATCCAGAACACTCAAAGTCTCAAGACGTCAGATAAAGAGAGGTCGGGCCATCCGCGCAGATTTAGAGGACAAGGACAAACAGAACTGGACACGCCGGTCATCATCCGTACCCAAGAATGCAATTAAGGAAGGTAAGATATTCTTGTACTTTTATATTATTACGCAAGGTATTCACAATTATTGTATCTAAATTTTCTTTTGTTTCTCTTTTGTCAGAACACCGATCAGTCATTTCGGAGTGGATGCACTCGAATGAATGTAGCCGCGTAGATAACACCAGTAAGATTCCAAGTATTATTGATCTAGGAATTTGCCCTACATCCGGAGCAAGAATGTACGACCTACATGACAGAAGAGAGTTATTTTATGATGATAACGAAATCATTGACGTCTTAACGGGCCGGAATAGGGTTGATAAGACCAAGACCAATCCACCACATACTGTTTGGGAGGATATCATCAGGTCCACCATAACTCCCTCAAGGCCGAATGGAATTAAGGGATCAACGAAACTCATCCGTCAATGCAAATGTTCTTGCATGAAGAAAATGAAAGCATCTGTGTGTAGCTGTACAATTTGTGAGCAATTCAAGGACTCATTGCGTCGCTATAACAAATATCAAGGAGCGTGGCGTCGCCAAGCAGTTCTGAAGAGAGAACAAGCCTTAATCAAGTCTATGGAAGAAAAGAATTTCTCGGATTCGGACATCAAGAAATACTTGGACGAGCACACAGATGAATTGCAGTGTCAGTCATGTGGTGGCGATTGCCACGCTGATACAACATACCAGACCTTTTCTGTGTCCCCATTATCGTGTGTGAATGCCCTCCTATGTGGTGAGGTTCATGTCCCTCAGCTCGACATGCCAAAGCTGGATGACAACTTCAGACCTGATCAAGGCAAGACTGATGAGTTCCACATCCACCCAGAACAGTGTTCTTACGGATGTCATGTTGGCTTTAGGACAAGGAATGCCTCCACTGAATCGTATCAGAAATGTGGATGGGATGCCAAGTTCAAGAACATGCCAATGCATGAGAGAATTGTTACTGATCCCACTACCAAGGAGGAGATTAGGCATTGCATCCGGGCATGTCCGGATGAATACAATCGAAGTGGAAAGGTGGTTTGGATGGATTTTCAGAAGGTTGCTCGTTCGGAAAGCAAGTCTGACGAAGATGACGAGGATTACAATGGTGACAATGGAGTGAAGTTCCAAATCGAGTGGTTACCGGTAGAGGGAACAGTGCCTGAATTCTTGGAACATTTGCATAGATCCATGGATGCATATCTACCACATGTGTACGAAATCAAGCTTTCAAATCGAGTATCGAAATGTGCTCAGAGAGCATTTATTATCGACCCTATTGCTGATGAAAACTGCCATGAACAGAAGAAAGGAGTGTGTATGGAGGTAGTGGATTTTGCAAGTGAGATCAATGCCAAGCGTAGTCATGACACCACTTGCAGCTTCCCGGAGACTCATAAGTGCGAGGTACATCATTTGACTTTTGCACCAAAGTTTGTTACAGTGGATGAGATTGTCGATGCTCATCCGCGTACTGCCAAGATTTGGGGGAAACGGAATATTGACAGGGTGATTCGACCACAGAATGTTGTGGCATATTGCTTTAGCAAAAAAAGCCTTGTGCTGCTTACAATCAAGAGGCGACTTCAAACATCATTTCTATTATGAAGACGGGGAAATTGCCTGATGGGAGTAAGTGTGAGGCATTTATCAATGGGAAACGGGTTCCCGGTGGAGATAGAAGCAGTCACCCACCTCTACCAACTGAGAAGCTCCCTGACTGTGAGAATATGGTAATACTTTGTGATTGTGAGAGTATGGACCCAATTTACCCAGGGATGAAAAGATTCTATCGTAGTCGTGATGGATGTGCATGTCAATATCAGGGAAAAGGAGCGTTCCGTGGATTTCAAACAATGACAGCACGGCATGGAGTGGTTTGTGAGGATAGGCGTAAGGTAACAATGCATGGGAAGGATATTGCAGATGGTGACGGATCTGCTGTTAGTGGCATGGTTAGGAAATCTTTTTATGACAACTATGGAAAAGGAACAAGGAATCTTGTGCGATTTTTGGCTGCTAAATATACAGCACCCAATGTGGAACGCCACACACGATATTTTGGAGAACGAGGGTTATACGCATCAACAATGTACATTTACATGTACTTACCGGAGGATGGTATAAACGACAATATTGTCAGTGTGGATGAGGGATACAGTGGATCAAGCAAAGATCACTACTACAGATCTGTTGGGGTGACAGAAGAGGCATCGCGTTTATACCGCAGGAATCGAGCATGTGGATGTCAACCTTGTCTTACGCTAGATGGTGAATGTTTGCTAACACTTGACAACACAACTTTGGCAGCAGGAACAACACCGAAAGCAACACCGGTGAAATTGTACGGAGCTCGAGCAGCTTCAGCAGTTCGTCATACTCGGAATGCCAGGAATCCCCTCCCTGAATTTTGCACAAGCTTGAAAGTTGGAGAGAATGTTATTGTACGAACATCGAAGGAGGAGAGGGATCAAAATTTGGATGAAAATTATTTTGTTGCCAAAATTGAGAAGAGAGCTGTAAAACTTGATGAAGCTGGAACATATAGCGCTGTGCCATTTAAAAAGAATGACTGGATTGTGTATGTTCGTTGGTATGTTTTTGTACCATCAAAAACAAACCGTACTGGGGACAGGTTTTATGCAAGGGGAACTGCGCAATGGATTCCATGTAATTCTATTATTAGAAATTTGACGGAGCAAATAACACTGAGGTGGTCCGGTCGGCATTATCGTCTGTCAAACTTGCTCAATATTCATATTGAAGAGCATGGTGATTTAGAGTATTAAAAGTAATAGATATTAATCTTGAAAAAGGAATAGGTTATAAAACACAATTCAAATGTATTAAATAAAAGACACAAAATAATCAGAGAAATTGACATCAGATCGGCTGCGATAGGTGCCAAAATCGTCCAAAATTGTCAAATTTGACAAAACTTTTCTTACAAAAATGGTCCAAAAGTTGACAAAATGATCAACTTTCTCAACCAACAGATCAATTCCTTAATACCCCATTTAGTACCTCGTTTGGTACCAAAAGCTGGCCCTCCACCCATTTGCTGTGTTGGAAGGATTGACGGTGATGTCATATTTTGCTATAAAAGCCAAAGAGAAGCAATGCATCAGTTGAAAAGTATGGGTGGTTGCATCAGTCAACATGCATTTAGTTGTGGGAAAGTCTGGAAGGGTGTCTGCGTTTGCAAGGAAGGTGTGGTTGAGACAGAAACACAATACGGATTTTTAGGGACGTATCTGTCGCCAAGACTTGCCTGGATAAGAATTTGAAGAAGTAGGCTACTTATCATATTTGGACTGCCTTTCAATTGCCCTGCCTATACACTCTTGCATCCATTACACCACTGGTATGATGCCTGGTGCGGGTAAACACATGGAAATCGATAAAGCTGATGTCAGCAGGCTGATTGTAGAGTAGATCTGCGTGCCTATTATCACTCACGAAGTGGCCCACATAAGATATGTGATAAGCTGAGGACGAGGTTCAGCCTTGGCTGGACAAAGTCGACAAGCTCCAGTTACATGCGGGGCATCTGGAAAGTCTACTCAATGAACTTGGTGGCCGAGTAAAGGTTGCAGAGCTCACAGGCCGCAATAGTAGGCAAGTGTTCAAGTATGGTTCCAAAGCTGGCAAAAAGATGGTTAGCTATGAAAAGCGTAAGGCTAGCAATGCCGCCAAGAAAGAAGCCTTTCAGTCAGGAGACAAGTTGGTTGCTATACTTTCTGAGGCAGCAAGTACTGGCATCAGTCTTCAAGCTTACAACAAACCAATGTAGACGAGTTCACATTACTCTTGAGCTGCCATGGAGTGTAGTGTTTTGATTTTACATTCTACGACAAGATATAATAATAACTAGAGTGTGTTTGCCTCTGTGCACTTTTGATTCTGTATTTCTGCAACCGAAGTATGTTTTGTAGCTGGGCAAGCATGGGTCGAGGAGTCGTCTGCTCAATCGATCCTTTCAGCTATCCAACTAAATCCAATCTTATTTAGTCTTTCAATCTTGTCTTTGCTGAGTTTATTATTTTCCTTCCTACTTTTTTGGTTGTTCATCCATCCTCTTAGTTTCCATCCTCCTTTTGTAGTTTGGGTGACACTACTGTGACCGTACTTCTTCTCAAATTTTAGAAGATTAGCCTTAATGACCTTGCAGTGACCAAATTCCTTCTTATATTTCTGAAGATTTTTCTGCAGAATGGTTTGGCACACAAATTATATTGATCAGATAATTATATCGCATATAATAACAAAATAATCATCAGATAATCAGATACTCACAAATCCTTCATTCCACTGACTTTCATGATCTTGGGTCCAACTAAATCCAATCTTATTTAGACTTTCAATCTTGTCTTTGCTGAGTTCATTTATTTTCTTCCTACGCCTTTGTCTCTTCATCCATTCTTTTAGATTCAGTCCTCTTTTTGTAGTTTGGGTGACACTACTGTGGCCGTACTTCTTCTTGGATTTCAGAAGATTAGCCCCATTGACAATGCAGTGACCAAATTCCTTCTCAAATTTCTGAAGATCTTTCTGCAGAATGGTTTTGGCACACAAATTATATTGATCAGATAATTATATCGCATAAAAGAACAAAATAATCATTGATAATCAAATACTCACAAATCCTTCATTCCACTCATCTTTTTTCGGATTCCAAGTAAAGCCAATATCATCAAGGAGTTCAATTGCCTTTGATGTCAGAGTTGTCATGTTCCATCGTTGACGCTGAGTACAAGTCCATTTTTTCAATGTTTTATTCATTGAAGGACCTCCACAACAGTGGTCGTGTTCATTCTTGTATTCAAGAAGTTGATTGTACCTGCGCAACCACCTCCGGTCAATTTCCAGGGGGGTATTGGTCATCAAACGCTCGTGTTGTTCCTTCTTCAGCTTTTCGCCAGACTCAAGAAGATGCTTCAAATTTTGCTTTTCAAGATCATAAACCGCGTTACGACAACCAGGACATACGAACATATAATCTAACGACCACTCTTGAATATTGACTACAACGTATGTGCTAGCACGGCCACTGCATGAGCAAGGCATACCATTGATTCTCACCAGGGAGGGTGTACCTGGACATTGCCCATCTATTTCCATCGGCGTTGGCTTGCCCGGGCCTACATCAATCCGGGGCTCATTCTTGCTTGCATGCAAATTTTGCACCAATGAATCAAAACAAACTCAACCCAATCAGAGCCTCAAGTATATCGCTTCGACTGCACCAACCCCTCGGTCAATTCTAGCGGCTGTCATCATGACCCCCTCAAGTACAGGTGACTTGAATAAACCCTTTTTTGAAGCTATTAGCCGGGCATAACTAAATGATCCATCTGGATTGTTGAGATTGATCCCAATTCCTGTTACATTCATGAAGAATATCTTTAGAAATTTTATCAAACAGTCAAGAACTTGCCCGGAAACGATTGTGGCCTCGGCAAGCAATGCCGTTGTCGTAGTCATTCGCTTTGCGGTTTTGGTCCTCCTTGCCACTGACTTTCTGCTGAGATGAGAGGCAGCATTATGTTTCTTTGGCTCTTCCATGATTACGAAGAAAGAAAATCTGATCATAAAATGTGGGCCGCTGGGTGTCTCCACCACTGTACAGGCAAGATTTCCGTCGGAGTCATATCCCACTAGAAATCTAGAGGTCACTTACAGGTGACCTCTGTCATATGATTCTACACAAATCCTACTAGATTCTAAAGGTCACTTTTAGCCTGTATGTAGACTGTACCTAGAGGTCACTTTTAATTCCAATGTACCCCTAGTACAAAGCAATTTTTGAATGACATGCACTTTTGCATTCCCCACAACCATTTGCCGCCACCCATCACTGAGAGCCATCAATGTCATGTTCTTTGCTTTTTGAAGTCACAACTCAAATAAAAATGCAACACCACCTCTCCACTTTTGGATCATGGTCGTCAGGGCATTCATAGTGCCCATCATTAGCCGTTCATCATAATGGAGCGTAGAACAAGATCTAAAGGTCAGCAACATCGTTGTCAAAGATTCAATCACAACGGATCATTCGCCAACAAGCAGGTGGATTCTGCAAACGCTCACGAGGATTCTGAAAGTGACGTAGGAGTGGCGGATAACAACAACTCTGTTGCCAGTTCGGAATCATCATTTGGCGACGACGACGACGACGACAACATTAATGGGCAAGACAATGCAATACCACCATATGATGAGGGGGGGGAAAGAGATCCCATTTATTAACACGGTATTGTCCCCCACCACCGGCGCAACATTCCGTATTTTGACACAAGATAATATTACTACTGGAATCAGGGTTAGAGAGACGACAGAGTCTATTGCTCAGGTGACGGCAGATGCCGAAATCATTGCAATCGTTAGCGGCCAGTATAGTGGCCGTAAGAGTGGCCGTTGGAAGTGGCCACCTGGTTGCAATCGTGTCACATCGTTCAATACGGATGAACTAACCAAGATGAGACTCTACAAAAGCGAAAGGTTTTCCCATGAGAGGGTTGAAGCAGGGGGTCCGAGGAGGGAGTCATGTGCTTTGTGACAAATATGTAAGTACAAGAAGAGAAAAAACAGCAAAAATCTGCGGCTGCTGTCAAATCCCCCTTTGTACAAGAAGACTCCTTGGTGCTACGAAAACTTGCTTTAATCTTTGGCACACTCAAAACGATTTGGCAGAAGCTCATGAACAGCAAAGGGAAGCACTCAGGGCACAAAGAGCCGACTCAAAAGCCTCGGGGAAATTTGAGCATGCTCGGAGAGTCCGTCGCAGAATGAGCAACGAGGAGGGCTTTGATGATATAGATGATGATAGCGATGAGGCCGGAATAGAAATGGCGGTGGAAGACAGTGAAACTAACCAAGGAGGGAACATTGGGATTGGGACAGAAATTGAGATGGAGCACCATGCATTTGTTGTTGGACGTGATGCTGTTGGAGATATCATGGGAGATAGTGCTGATCAAGGCGATGGATTAGCTAGCTTGGCTAATGAGCTATGATGAGATAATGATAAAACAACAATGACAATAATCGGTATGACTTTGGGAAGCTTGGGTGGTTTTGGGGTAGGCACAAGATGACAAATGAGTTGTTGCACGACGCATGCTTGGCCACCTTGTTTTTGTGGGTATTGTGGATGGAATTGTAACATGAAGCTTGTGCGGTTTTGCGGTAGGCGTAGGATGACAAACAAGTTGATGAGCGACGCACAAAAAACTGCGTTGTTGTCAGGGTTTGTTGTAATAAGTGTTGTAGAAGGGAAACTGTACACGGGGTAAAACATATAGTTTTTTGTGTGTTTGTATGTGTTTTACGTAGGAATCTGTACTTGGGACCATGTTGAAAACTTAACTTTGTGCGCAAGTGGCTTGATTTAGCATACCTCATAAACAATTCCTCCTGCCCCAGAACAGAAGCAAAAAATGGCGGGACGTGCCGGGAAGGACTTTG
>JALLAS010001102.1:0-10302 GCA_036939415.1 Detonula confervacea
TAAAAGTCCTAAAGGCAGATTAACCTGCATCTGACTCTATCTGACCCCTCCTGGTGCGTATCTGCTGAAACACCACATGTGCTGCATGAACAATGAGAAAACTTTTCGGCAGCTGCAGGATTGCAGCCAATTTGTCCCAAACATTCCAATAGCTTTTGGGGCACCCAAATAATGGTGTACGTAGTTTATAATACATAGGGGGAAACCATAGCGAAAGCACGTCACAACGTGGCAGAACCAGTTGGTATTCTGCCCACACACCAGAAGGATATTCGACGTTCGAACAATTCCGTAATGGACATTACTTCAATGTTCATTAAATGATTTCGAGACATTGCAACGTGACTACCCTCTCATCAAACTCATTCAATATCATATAGCCATTATGATACAAATGGTTTAATTCTTACTTAAAGTGCCTTACATACTTATCATTGTTTGTAGAGCTCGTGTCTTGCTTGGAATAAAAGAAAGAGGCGGTGCATAATAGACCTACTTTTATAATCACTACTGTGAGATGAATCCACTTCCAAGTGAGAAACTTCTGGGGCCTCCTACATCCACAAATTACGTTGTGTTGGCTTGAATTACAAATGAACGTCACACACGAATGTACCAAAAGAGTATCAGGATGCATACGCAATTGTCATCTCAATATCCAATACATCTCAAATACTGAACGGACATTGAATCTCCTTCCCCTTCATCCCCTCCAAACCCTCACCATTGTAACTCGTCAACGGCCCAACCTCGCACATGTCGCTATCAACGTCCCCCGTCAATGTGGCGCCCGCACTCCTCAACCACCCCTTGGCAACATTGCTAAACAACGCCCGCGCCGTGTCGGGACTATCCGACGCGGTCCCCGGCGGATTCTTCACCGGCGCGAATTCCTCGCTGCGCGCCACGTCCAGCACGGCCATTTTTTCGCTCAAGGGAAACACGTCGAAAATGAAGCTTTCCAATTTGATGCCGTTATTCTCCGTGGGTTTCGCCGTCTCCTTCGACTCGGCATCGTAATACGGAATCTTCTTCCTCGCCACGTGATACATGCTGCCCAAATTCGGAACAATGACATTCTCCATAAAGTCCAGAGTGTAAAAGTGATTGCAAATGTTGCCGGCGCCGAAGATCAATCGTCCGTCTTGGCCCTTTTGCTCGCTCATTTCGGTGCTGATGTCACTGTACTCGACGATGCACGGCTTGCCGCCTCGGGTTGCTACTACTCCCACCTTTTCGTCGGGGGATGTCTTCCATAGGACTTTGTTGCCGCAGTCGGCGTTCTTTTGGATGCAGTATCCGACGAAGGTTGGGTCGGCCGGCTTGACCAATGCGTTATCGACTCCGAAGATGTGAATGTATTTGATACCGCGTGATTTCATGTCATTGAGAATGCCATGTTTGACCATGGCCGGATAGATGCCTCCATTTCCATCCGGAGCTACCGCCAGCGAAGTGGAAGTTTCCAATATCATTTTACCCTCCGTGCTCATTGCGGGCAAAGTACCCTGCGGGAAGAACTTGACATCGATGCCGAAATTATCATTCTCCGCAAAGTATTCCGTCGTAGCCTCGTGATTCATGGGACTCGTCATGATGTAAAACGGCACGGCCTTTTCTCCCTTTCCCGACAAGATACCGAGCTTTTTGATGCGTTCCACGAAGAATTGGAACAATGTTTTCTTGGATGGTAATCCGATGTCGTACATGCCCTTGGGACCGTTGTACCCGAGACGCGTGCCCTGTCCTCCGGCCAATAGGAGCGCGGCCACCTCGCCATCTCCAGCTGCCTTGGTTCCTATTTCTTGTGCTTCTTTCAACGCAGCGAGTTGAGCTGCATCGGTGGTGGTCGTGCTGGCCGTCTCTCCGGCAAACGGCTCGATGAGATCTTCCTCGGAGGCATTGGCAGGATCGAAGTTTTTGAGCTTCTCCTCCTCGTCGAGAGCTCCTTTCAAATAATCGGATAGTTTCTCGAGCGGGACTTCATTGACAGATTCGAGGAAGGCAAGTTTTTTTTCTTGGGAGATTGAATCGTCCGAAAGGTGGGCGAGGATTTGAGATTGACCGGCGGCCTCGCAGCGTTTGGTGATGGAGCTGATAGCGAGGGCTTCGAAGGAGTCGCCCATGCCGTCTGAGGTTTTCTGCTTCTTGGTGTCGGGAGATGATGACATAATATTGATGGAAATGGAATTGTGACAGCCGCAAGTAACAGGAGGATAGTAGATACAATATTATGAATAATAATGGCTACCGAACGAAGGAGACTGGAAGTTATGGAGGCCGACCGGGCTGCGCTGATGTTGGGGCTGGTGGGCTGGTTCAGCTCAGTTTCATTTTTGTTTTGGGTACGACATAGGTCGGCATATCGTACTTCGGCATAGCTCGGGATGAAGCATGCAGCAAGCATGCATGCAGAGATGATGATGCTTGGATGATGAAAGGTGCCTCACGAAAAAGATTCACATCTGACACACATCATGGGTTGTCATTGGCTGGAAGTGGCTCGAGACATGGACGGATGAGATGAGAGAGTGTCAGATCTTTACGCAGGGCCAGTGCTTATGTTCTACATACGTATGTCGGAACTTGATATTGATAGAGATAGAGGAGGTTGAGCCCCCGACGCGCGCAGCGCATTGGCCGGCCGCCCCCGGCCATCACATCATTCATTCAAGCTACGATACCGTAGAGGTACAAGAACGTGATGGATCCAAGATATGAATATTAGAGTAAGCCAAATTTACAATTTTGTAAATGTGGGGTTTCGAGTTGCGTACTTGTGAAGCTGTAAACATCGCGTTGATCGCGTGGCAGACAGGTTTCGGCATCAGCTTACACGTGAAAGTTTATAATGTGATTATTTATGTTTTAATGTAGGAAACAGTACATATCAAACCTTTTGTAATTGACTTTGTAAATATATACTTAATATTAAGTTTATAACTTTGATTTTTCCTAATAGATATTAAAATACGGATCAATACGAAACAAGTTCAACCTTCCTCTTGCTTGGTCCAACCTATGGATCAACCTCCTCATTCGTATCTATCATCTCTAAATCGGTGCCATTGATAATAGAGAGCAGTTGGTCAATCATGCCGTCCTCGTTTGTTATTCAGTCCACGGTCTTGGTTGTAGCATTGGCACATCTCCGACAAGAGCATTGGCAATGCCATGCACTTCTACCACCTTCCAAGGTTTGGAGAACATCAGGAACGTCAAATGTCCTCAAATATGGCAATAAGCGACCACAAATTACAGTTTGGAACTCCCTCGATAATCCCGACGAAGAGATGTTCGAGGAAGAAGCTAGCCAGGCTATTTTGGATGGGCAGGGTGGACTTTTTAGCGTTCGCTCAGTACGAGGTGGAGATGATGCAGAAAACGACACCAGTAAAATCGCCAATTTCGTCTCAGCAATATCCCAAAACAATGCTGTACGATCAATGAAAGAGGGATACAAACAAAGAGTGGCAGCAGATCCAGCCTTCCTCTCCAAATCATTGTTGGAAATAATATTAGCGGCATCTACTCAATACATGGCTGAAGTTAGCAGACGAGGGCAACACAGAATATTGCCAGAAATTGATTTCGTTTTTGCTGGAGTTCTGACTGCAGTATGTGGGAAGTATTACAGCATGTGGAGAGTGGCAAGAACTGTCGATGTCAGTACTGATGACTCAATAAATGAAACAGGTAGCAACGGTGATGAAAAATCTACAACTAGTGTAACGAATTGGAGAGACAATGTGCCAACCAATGCATTTCAACCCACTCTCCTTGATGGTCACACCAAACCAACATTATCCTCCCGCTTCTTGGCATTTATTTTACCAATGCCACAACTGTTTCGCGCCGGAGTCATTGCTTCTACAATCGGGTATGGATTCGTTGCATTCTTAATTCGGATACGAACGATGATCATACCAAATTACACAGTTGCAACAAAACCGATATCAGTGCCACTAGCTGCAATTTATACAGGCGTATTCATGGCCTTTGTGAGCAATATTCGGTATCAGCTGCTTCAGGGTATTGTAGAACCGTGCTTGATTGATGGAGTATTCTTCAAGATTGAAGCGCTGGGCGGTAACAGTAACAACAAAGTGTTGGGGAAAATACGAGGAAAGTTGAACTATTTGAGGCATTTGAAGAGATTGGTGATCGTGCTCGTTCGTTGGGCGAATGGCTTGCTAGGGAGTTGGATTGCTATTGGTGGTATGAAGGCGCTGGGATTGCAGAAATTGAAATAATGATTCGTATTCATACAGATTATGATAAATACCGCAATGATAATATTGGGAGCAAAGGAAGTTCTTAATATGTATCAAAATGTAAAGTAAAAATAGAGCATAGCTAAATGAATGAGTCTTTCTGAAGCGAAGTGCTTGTCAGGCAATCTTCTGCGTCCTCCCACGGTTCATGAGAAAGGTGGAACTAAGGATTGGCTCCATATGAAATTGGCATGCAATTAGTGAAGTTCAAAATGAATCAGTTCTATCAAACTCTTGGAAGCTCTCGGCTCCAACTCTGGGCCGCCGCATCTAAGGAATATGATATAGGTCTTCGCCGAGCCAAGGCAAGGTAGTTGTCCTTTCCTTGCTTTGCATCTCTCAAGGGATGGGATGAATTTTCTTCGTATTGACGTTGCATCAACTTCCACTCGCGCATCAAGTCATCCAATGAAATGACCACGGGTGCTGCTGTTGTGCATATTGGAGGATTTATTCTCGGAATGTGTCTGTGAGGGTATTTTGAGTAAGAAATTTAAAAGAGATTTGGTGAGGAATGTGTGTGGATAGGAGAGAGACGCTGTGATGTCTGCGTTAAGAATCTTTACCTGGAAGAGTTTTGTACTGTCGATCTCCCCAAAGACAAACTCCTCAGAGTAGGAATGCGGCGAACTCTTGAAACAATGGGATCGTGCGTTGGCATAATATAGTCTTCTGCATCCGGTAATTCAACAGCTCCTTGACCAGTTATCAGCTGCAAATTCAAGAGGCATGATTTCCAAACAAAGCCAGTAGCTAGCTTGGCTTGAGTGGAAACTACTTGGAGGCTGTCATCGGCATCTCTAGCTTGTCTGTCAGATCCAAAGAAGAGAGCGTCTTCTCTGTATCCAGGATCGCCATATGTGACAAAGTTATATGTTCCATCAACATCTGGGACTTCGGTGTTCCCATCTATATCGGGTCCAGAGCTACCAATCTTTTTGGGCCACGCCCACGTCATCCAAAATCTTCTTTGAGCGTCAAAGCTCTTTCGGAGCTTCTCTTCTTCTAATGCCAAAGAATGGAGGGTGCGTTCATCAGGACTCGACGAAAAATACTTAAGTACACGATACCGATGAGTTTGAACTCCTGTAATCAAATTGAATGCTATCTCGTCAATAGGTTGGTGGCAAGCAAATGGAGGAATAGAGCAGGAACAGGTAAACTTTGCTTCTTCGGGCTGATGCTCGTAACTCCGTTTCGCTCGGAGTCGATGCCGTGTACGCTTGTGTCTCCTTGCCTGTTGGCGTGTACATGGCACTATCTCCTCTGGGTTGATGTTGAACCAGATTGACACTGGACGGACACTAGCATCGGCAACAGGGCCAAAGGCAATCTCACGGGCAATAATGATACGTCCGCCTTGTCCAATTTCGAGGCTTTTAGTGGCGTCTTCTTCGGAGATCTCGACAACTTGATACCGTTGAATATCTTGGAATGACTCAACTACTTCTAACATGAAACAACTCGTGTGCAGGACCAAGCAAAGCTCTCCGCAAAAAACGTGAGAAGGTAAATATGTGAAGACCTGAGCCTTCCGCCTTTCTCTCATCATTAATGCCATAGCTAGCCGATGCATTTCAGTGATTTCAGCCTCTTGTGCTTCTGTGCTCTCCTGTGAAGAAAGGGGCCATTGCACACCTTGGGAATATGGTTGGTTTGCATCCATATTGCAGCAAAAGGAATAGAACTCTTTCCATGCTGCGTTGGTACTGGTCTCGTCGGCTCTCCACCGTTCTTTCGGGGCAAAGCCATATATAGGAGAGCAGCTGTAAACAACAGAGTACTGTTGATGGTACAACTTGTCAACTTCCTTGCCTTTTTTAGTATTGTTGATCAACACTTCAGCATGTGGGAGCCACGATGACTGCATTCCAATAACTCACCTGCCCATCCTACCCCATCAACGACTCATTCGCCTCCCTGACCAATCTCGCATCCTCCTCAATCTCCCCCCTCCCCGTCGGATGCTCCGGCGTGGCAAAGTGCGATTTATCCTTGACGGGCGTATATTGAATTATCGGGGTTCGGATGGAGGACGAGGCCGTGGCGATGGCCTTTTGATTCCCAATGAAGGATGGTTTTGGCGGTTTAGCTTGCTGTTGTTGTTGGATCTGTTGGGCTTGGTATTGCTGCTGCTGTTGTTGTTGACTCTGGTATTGTTGCTGCTGTTGCTGTTGCTGCTGCCGGAGGAATTGTTGCTGCTGGCTATAAGCCGGTAGGGCAGAGGAAACGCCACCACCGCCTTGGGCGTCACGGGAGCCGGTTCCTGGCCGGCTGTTGGTTTAGTCTCGGCCGGCTCCAAGGAGGGAACCACGGGTAGGAGTTTTCGTTGGGGCGATCCGCTCGCTGCGGCGACGCTGCTGTTTCCCCCCTCGTCGTCATCATTGTCGTCGTCGTCGTCGGAAGATTCGCTGTCCTCCTCCCAGGCCTTTTACCAATCCTCCTCGTCGTTATTTTGCATCTTTTTCAATGCCTGCTGCCGCGGGCTGGGGGGACTNCGTGATAACATGGAGAAATGTCGAAAGTGAGCAAGATTTTCCCCAAGGTAAGAAAATGGTAAAATACAGCTGCGCGCCACCACAAATTTAATCAACCCTGGATCAACTGAAGACGAAATCTTGAGCTAAAAGGCTATCTGGAAAAGTTGGAGTGGATTGCCATCACCAAGCCCATCCATCCTCTCCGTTGCTCTCCATCAGTCTCCAGCTCTATCATACTACCCCTAATGCGAGATTTAAGGATGTTATGCTGAAAGAGGCAGTTGTAGCCTCTAGAAATACAACATGACTACTTACCAAGCACCAGTTGCAACCCATGTAAAGCAAGCATGGCATCTAAAGATCTCCACGTCGATCATTCCTGCCGCCTCCAAATCCATCAACTTATTGTATTTCAGCTCGCGCTCTCCGTGCGCATAGTTACATTTGTCACCAAAAATGCATCCCTTTGGAGAGTTAAAGTACCGGCAAAGTTCAGTCTTGACCTTTGCGGAACGGAATGGATCCCCCCGGAGGTTCTGTGGGAGAGGTTTCAGATCATCAGGCGACAAAGGGACGGGTGCTGTTCGGGGGAAGACGGGCGACCTTGATTTTCCGACGATAGTGCAACGAGCAGAGGTATCCAGACTGAGTGAGGTTATGGAAGGAAGTAATGTTTGAGACCCAGGAACTTGAGAACGAGAGGCTCGTTGAATGGCAAGTTGACTGGCAACCTGTGGGTGAGAAACTTGTTGAATGGCAACATGTTCATAAGCATAAGGCATTGGTGGAGGACTGAAACGAATGCCCCAATCTTGCGGAGCATTCGGGGGGGAGCTGACTTGGGATTGGTGAGGAGGTAGGGATGGTACTTGTGATTGCGAACCAGACCATTGTGATGGATTTATTGATGCATATGATTGTCCACCAATATTTCCATGAGAACTTGTTTCATTGGCTAAGTGGAGTGGCTGTGGGGGAGGCGAATAACTCTGTGAGAACGACTGGACAAAGGCCTGGCCAGCTGGGTAAGATTGGGGTAGCGGTCTATGATCAGTAGATTGTGATGTTATGTAGCCTAATAGTCTTGATCGTTGGGAAGAACTTGATCCTCCTTGTACAATGGAGGCATCTCCCTCATTTCTCGGTATGATGTACTGATCTAGTGGTTGCAGCTGAGGTTCAATGCTTAATGGTCTCTGATATTGCTGAGCATTTTGGTTGATCATATCTTCTCCTAACACTGAACTTGATTGATCTACACTTGGAGTGCCTTCACTGGGTCTTTCGGGCGGGCCCCGGCTGTCTCCTGGGCCAGGGCTTCTCCAAGACTATATTAAGACGAGAGAAGTAAAACATCAAACTTGAGTTAGTCATGTTTGAGACAAGGAATAAAAGTAGGCAATTGCAGCTGCCAAGATGAGAACAAATGATAACAGCCAACAAAACAATGTTTCATACGCTAGCTTAAATACAACCAAAACCAGCATGCAAATATTCAAAATACCACGAGGTGATAGGTTCAACAAATAATTGGCACCAGACAAACGGAAAGTTAAAAAGCTCAACAATGGCTCAACCTCAATTTGAAAGAGTCATGTAGGAGAACAAAACCAGTCAAATTTATATCCCACCACAACAACAGCATTTCATAAAAAAGAATTGCAAGACTTCATAATTAAATATGTCCGAGTGTTAATGAAGACTGGACACAAACATGAATACAACTAAAGAGGAATTCAAGCTGAACATAATCCTTTGAGAAATTTCCATGAGACCCATAATCAAACCCATCTCCCTTCACAATACCAAAAGCTCATAAGAAATAAATTATTCAAACACTTGCCAAGTCTCTAACCTAGCTTCGAAGAGACAATTTCCAACAACAGAAAACACTTTGTAACAAATAATCAACAATTCACCACAAGATGTACGACGAAACCTGAATAGAGCTTACACTCCCACCATAACCAAATCAAGAGATCAAAGATTTCAATTGATATTGCCTGAAAGGAATTGCCAGAATACAATTTGAGCCAAAGGAAGTAGACAGTGACATATCCATATGCTGACCTCTTGGTTGATGTCAAGACTCAGGTTCCCTTTGCCAGTTCATTCGAGTCCCAAATAATGGCCAATATGTACCAGATTTTGACTAAGTACCTCCAGTGTGAATGAGGACGGAGGACAAACATAATGCAACTGTAAAATAAACAAAATAAACCTTGGAGAATATCCCAGCGCAGAGACAAAAATCAAACTAATGTCTCCTGCCACAAAGGCCAAAGAAGTTCATGAAAACAAGATATTGGAAGAGAATATTGCTAGCTCTCCGTGATTTTGCCAAAGAAATAGAACAATTTTGAACAACAGAATACGATACTGCAACTCAACAAATATTCAATACATACTACCATACTAAAAGATGCGCATAGAACCCCGATCAAGTCAGCACTCATACAATACCCCCTGAACCAATCGAATAATGATCAAAACGTCAATTGATGATACTTGAAGAGATTGCCGCAAAAAAATCTGAGCCCATGGGATTGACAGCATCATCTTCATAATATCTGGTTGGTTGCCAAGACTCGGGTTCTCACTATCAGTCATACATCATGTTCCAAATGGCCGATGTACCAGCAATTGAGCAGGGAAAAATAGAAAGCGCCAAGTAGAAGTAATAGAAAGCCACTGCCCACCATGAACAACAAGGAAGTGACCAAGAGGGGAATACAATAGTGGAGAGGCAACATCGATCCCGGATAGGATGCTGGCTGTCGGCCGCTGCGGTCGATGCCGACACGACGTCATGGCCGCAAAAGATCCAGCACCAAATCCATGGCGCCCATAGGCTCCATCCAGCATCCAGCACTGACACTGATGCTACGACTTTTGTTAAGGAATGGAATAACTCACCATTGCTACAATATTGCCAAAAGGCTTTGTAATTATTTCGATGTGGCATCAAGTCGCGAAGTGGCGGCACATCAAGAGTTGTCGCCTTCACTGATTCACTGGCCAATTTCGTGTCTCCCACAGTGGTTCAACAAAGTCGTGTGTTATGGCAAACGGACGTAGGAATAGTATTGGCGCCGTGGGGACGCGAAAACCACGCAGTGCGCACTAGAAAATGGCCCCACAAATTCTTTAGTGCACCTGTTTACCACCTGCCGCCGACGACGTTGGCAGCGGATGCGATGCGGCGCTCTGGGGGTTTGTTTGATAATATTGCTGCGCTGAACGCTGAACGCCTGCCTAGGTAATAGCCGAATAGATGGCTAGCTGCAAGTGCTTTCCTTTCTCGGTGGAATTGATTGCGCCGCGCTCCTGCTTGATACCTCTGCTACTGCCGCCGTTGCAGATAGCTGCAGATAGTATGCCGTGGTCTGCCGTGGTCCACTCCGCGCGCTCACAACTTCATGGTTTCCATCGCAATCCATAAAAAAATAAGTTTCAACTAGATCCGGAAGTTCAAATTGTCTTCAAATGAAAATCAAATGAGGCCCTAAGTTCGGCCATCTTTGAAAGGCAGTTGGGGCTTATAGGAG
>JALLAS010001103.1:0-10292 GCA_036939415.1 Detonula confervacea
CCACATTGGTAATGGGCATTTACACGTCCGGTCCTACTACATCCACATGCCGAACTCACCGACCCATCTCCCCAGGAAGGGAATGCCAAGTTCACGGTGAGGGTGTGCTAAAATCCTAGGGGACCCCTATGTTAAGATGGGCCCACTACCAAGGATTCCTAACTACCATGACCTTGGCTGAAGACAGAATCCGTTGTCCGTTAGCAACTCAAACATTGATGAACGGACACAGGCGAAAAAGAATCTCAACCTGCTGAACGGACAAGCGGAACTGATGACGTGGCAATATATTAGACTCATAATTTCGCTACCTCAATAGTTTAAGCTCTAACAGTTAAATAAGTGTAGATAGTCTCAGCAGCACTAAGTCTACCAACTCCAACCAAGAAAATACCAATCTGATTCTGAAAAAGGTGATCTTGCTGCAACTGGGGATGGATAAGATGACCAAGACATCCCCAGAAAAGATTGAGCTAATTTGGGATGAGTTTTGGGGCCACTCAGTCGCAGTTGTGACGGAGTATTACTTGTCATTGCCCCCTTTTCATCCTGAAATTATTCCTGGTAATATAGCCCCCGTTGCTCAACCTCTTGATAAAGTTATTTACAATGTTTTCAAGGGCCGCTTTAGAGATCTATAAGATCTTTACATCAATCCACAAGCGCCGTAAAGACAGCTATTGGCCACTTGGATTGTTCAAGCATGGGACTTGATTCCAGCAGAGTTGGTGTGGAAAGCAAGGACAGCTTGTGATTACAAGTCTGGTTGTGTGCACTGACAAACAGATTGGTACAATGGTGGAGGAGATATTTGGTAAGGCAGTGCGCTTAAACTTTGACGATGTTGAGTGCGGGCCAGATCCTATGCATCCAAGTGACAATGAGTGCATCAGTGACGATGACGAAGATAGCAGTGATGACGATGACATCGAAGAGTTTTATGCTGATTTGGTTCAATCAGCTAAAGCAAGAGTGCAGGATGTAGAAATAGTAGAGGTTACTGTAGATCATAGCCTCTGTCAGTTAGAGTGTGAGTGCAGGATAACAGGTGTGCCGCTGGCAACCTCTGTGGTATAAAGACAACACCACTGCCAAGAGGAGGGCATGTGTGTTTGAATTGCCGCAAGAAAGTGCATGGGTGTTTGTGTGGGAGTTTGTGGGTTGAATGAGGGGATGCTTGCCGGGACAGATTGGAAGACTTGAGTGCGCAGGGGCGCAAAAATACAGCAATAGTTGGTGCATTGATCTGTTTTAGTTGCATGGGAGTGTAGTTGGATGTTTGTTAAGAGAATACTTAGTTAGATTTAGAGCATGTGATACCATGACAGCACCTAGTGATAGCATATTTAGCTAACCACGACTAGTAATGCCACTGTAAATGACTTAGAAAACATCTCCGTTTGAAAAGGCGGTGTGTTTGCCCGGGAGGCCTTGAAAAGGCAGCCTCTAAATTGTTTGAAAACATCTGGAGATGTTTTCTATGGTAATGATGGTAGGTATGTCTTGTTTGCTATCGATATATTGGATTGAAATTACAAAGACTACACCAATCGATGTGACTGGCTGACCACATGACAAACGAGAAGGCCAACAATGAAGCGTTGAAAATAGATCCCCTGAAAGACCATATTGAAAATGTAGAAAGCAGTCGAAGTGAGAGATAAAATGCTCAAAGTGCTTCTACGTATCGCAAGATGAAAGGCTAGCTCAAAGCGTATAAACTTCAGTGCAGGAATGTAAGCTCGATGAGGAGATTACACTGACTACTTTAACATCGTGCTGTCCAACAGAGTGAAAATATGGAGTGACATTCAAAAGAACGTATCCAGTATGGCTATGGCACATGTCCTTCACGCCATCACCTGCAATTCTAGCTTGCATATTTCCTTTACAAACCTCATCATGCCGCAGCTTGTGCATCCATGGTATGACACAACGCTATGTAATCCACGTTTATTCTATTTATACAAGCGCATCAATACTTATCTCCCTCTTGCATGCTGGTTTTTGAGTTATAACAGTTATAACTGTAAAAGATACTTTCTTCACCTCGAACTCCTTCTGCATATGCAGTGCACACAAGCACGATGCCAGCAGCAAGCCAGCAATAACAGATACAACATTGACACAGGAACGATTCTAATACACCTCAACATGCCACTGCTTGGCCTTCTTCAATCCCTTAATGAACTCATCATAATCCAAACCCTTCGATTTGCAAACTTCCGCAAGCATATCCTGAATTCCGGGCATCATGCCCTTCAAGCCGCAGAAGTAAATGTGAGCTCCGCCATTGAGCTTTTCAAAGATTTCGTCAGAATACTCCTCAACCTTATCCTGAATGTACATCTTTCCACCCTTCTTGTTCTCCTGTTCGCGACTCAAAGCGTAATCCAAACGGAAGTTATCGGGATAGCTGGCCTTCGCTTCTTGGAACTCATCATCATAAAGGAGGGCATCGCTGTTGGCCACTCCCAAGAATAGCCAAGCTTGGCCCTTGTACGCCTTGGCGGCGGGCGTGGCTTCGGCGAACAAACGACGCACAAAGCCTCGGAAGGGAGCGATGCCGGTTCCGGTCGCCACCATGATGTAGTTCGTAGTAGGGTCCTCCTCCGGCATGAGCATGACCTTTCCGGCGGGACCGGTCAACATGACGTCGTCTCCGGGGTTGGTGTCGCAGAGGAAGTTGGAGCATATGCCCTTCTTTGCGGGATCGTCCGCCTTCAATTCGGGGCACCAGTAGGTGGCGCGCCTAACGCAAAGGGAGCCGGTGTTTCCGGTCATGTCGTCGCCGTAACGGGAGGAGGCGATGGAGTAGAGACGGACCGCGTGGGGCTTGCCGTCCTTTTCGCGATTGCCTGGCGGAATGACTCCCCATGATTGTCCCTCCCAGTACTGTCAATATTTCAAGGTGGATGGATAGGTATTAATTTGACGTGATCAGTTCAGCTCACAAAAAGTCGAACATGAAAGAAAGGCTCCGTCTTCTTCAAAGACCAGACATGGCCCATAACTCGAACATACTGCGTGTGCATAAAGGTTCTCATAACACACTCTTTACTCACCGGAAAATCGCCCTTGTGATCAATAACAATATGACAAGTCTCGCCAGTAGCCTTCGGTCCCACAATCCTCTTCGTACTAACAACTTTCCCCGTAAAAGGACTCTTATTCTTATAAACATTCACGGGCACGCTGCTCTGATCCCAATACGGCTCGGCCTCCAAAAAGTCCTGCACCTTTTCGCCCCCGCCGCCAGCAACAAGTTTCATGGCAGCCGCTCCGGCCGCAACGACTCCGGCGCCCGCCGCGAGGAGCTTGTTGGTGTTATCGACCGTTTCGATGACTTCTACCACCTCCTTGACTTTTTTGGCAGCGAGTGCGGCGGGTGGTAGGCCTGCGGTGGTGAAGGCTACGGTGGAGAGGACTCCGGCGGTTTTTGCCAGTGTCTATTGTTTCGGAGAAATAGGACATGTTATTATTATGTGGTATTGAGATGTGAATTGTACAATAAAGGCTCTTTTTGATCGTCGTCCCAAGCTACTAACCTTCAAAGCTCGCTTGCGCTTGGAACCGTTTCCATCCGCTGCCATTTCGAGAGCAACCGAGGATGCGCCATGGTTCGACCTGTTTAAGGAACATCAACCGAAATTTTATAGAACAAATACAAAAAATACCGTCGTGAGGCCAGGAAAACGGCAGCAAGTACAACAATAGGAAAGGATTGGTCATGTCCCCACACTACGAAACTTACACAGGGGCGAATGGCACCGCAGCATTCGGCGTGAATGCATTGGCCGACGCCAAGAGGGTAGCTGCGGCAAGGATTAACTTTGCCATGGTTGATGTTGATGTTGTTGAGATACTCTCTTTTTGACACAACTGCTTTGCAATTATGAGAAGCGTGGTTGTAAGATATATTATTGCAAGTAAGTGTTGCAAGTTCGTTGTTGCAGAGTTGAAGTTGTTGCGCGTCGGTCGCGTGCTTTGTTAATACCATAATATTGTGTATTGCGTGTTTTCGAGAATGCAGAGATGATGACGTTGATGACGTACTCGTTCCCGCCATTTGTATTTTCGGTTCTGATATCAAAAAAAGATCCAAAGATCCGAAAAGATCTGGGAGGTTCCAACTTGAGAGAGTGTAAAAGTCATATATTTAGTAATGATTATGATAGATCTCGTATTTGATTAGTGTTATCCTACCTCTGTGAAACGGTATTTATGATCTATCTGTCCTATCTATCGATATTAAGTAATTTGGGTTCGCAAAAGTGTCAAAAAATCTCTAAAACCTAATTAAGGAAATGGCCTTATACTTTATTAAGTATAAGATGGAGTTAGTACCGTCAAGCTACTCCATTGTTTAATATATTATGTATACCGATGACACTCTGATCTGTAACGTTGTGACACTCATGAATAGCTTCTTTCTAAGAGGGAAAAAAACACCAATAGTGCGAGCACTGTTATGATGTGCTGATTGGGTCTACTGTTACCTTTACACGGACGCTACACAAGCACACCGGAATTGTTATGCGCCACTGATGAGACTCACTTCGACACTGGTTACAGAAGAAACAAGTGATTATTCTTGAAGTATTGGATGCCTCATGGTTGGTTCAGTTATCATTGTTTGCCCTCAAGTGCGCCATCCACCCCTCTTTTGTGCCATACATTTTACCAGGACCAAAATAAATTACTATCTGCCGCCGACACCCATCATGGCCATGACAGCCAAAGTCTTCCTCTAGAGCAGTATTTCATTAGCTCACTTGCTTCTCCTATGCCACATCAGGGGATTATGATACATCAACCTGTCGCACTCAGTATACCGACCAATGCTGGTGCTCACCCTTGCCCTCCTTCTCCATGTGCACAAGAGAATTGAGGGCTTGCTACGTGTCTGTTGGTATGATAGCGGAATTGTAGTAAACTGCACCTTATTGTGTGATGTACAATAGTGATTCATTTGTCACCGCTCTGCTCTATTATGCTGATACGAGCTCACTGCCGTATACCCCCAAGTAAGCATCTGAGGACCATGAATCATGGTACTGGTGCTGAAATGCTTGCAACTTTAACAAAATTCGGCGATGAAATAACAAGTAGGGCCACCTTGATTGATGATTAAGACATTACATCATGGCACCCGATTTAGCAATGATCATGGTTTGTCATCTATATGCCAATATATGTAGTAAACTCTCAATGCAACCATGTGCCATCGGAGAACCTTCAAACACTACAGTGGTAATGATCGGTATACCGAGCGCTACTGGATGATATGCTGTACAATGCTAAAATAGCTAACAGCAACACATGTGTAGAGCTGTTACATACAACCAGGCCATAGGAAGGTAGTGGCCACCATGGTCATGATGTTGTTGATAGCGGTCGAGAATGATTGTTTTGGACCCACTACATCTGTGGTGGTGGCACAGAACGGGGGATGACGCTCATGACAAACTATAATTGTAATGCAATAGTTCCACACAATGGATAATACCATGGCGAGACAGAGTAGGACAAGGAGAATTTTGGTTTTGGCACCCCCCCCATTCTCAGATCAAATAGCAAGTCAGTGTGCTAGCGTGCAGTATGTTTTGTTTCATGGTTTCCCCGTTCTCAATGTGCAAAGCCTGAAGGAGGAGGTTCACATCAATTTTTGAAATATTTCATGAACTTATTTTTATAACACTCGTAGACAAACCACTACACTTTGACCCCCCCCCCCCTTCAATCACCACCGGCTTTAATCAGACCATGTGTACCTATTGCAGTAAATGTATCTATACTTAAAGCAAATACACACTGAAGCCTAGCTACATTTGACCTTTTTTGTACCGAGGGGGGAGCCTGGTCTGTCCAACAATTTTGTGTCTTCACACTTAATTTGTGACCATAAAAGTCAGCGCATGAAAAAATGGTCAGCGGTAGCGAGCACGACAAATCAGGCATGCACGCATGACCAGTAAGTATAGCGGCATGGACTACGCGCGCGCGCCAGCGGACAAGCGGGCGCAACTTGGATGGCGCAACACAAAACAAGCCACAAGCCACAAGCGCAACTGCGAGGAGCGCAACGCGCGCGCAACTACCATACAAGCGCGCTGCGCCGCACAAGCATCACGATTCACGATCACCATCATCTGATCAGACAATATCACCATCCATCGCTCGGACAGCTTTACGATAGCATCGGACTCTCCTGGCTAGTAATATCGTACGATAGATCGTCGGACCAAAATCTATCGGCCGGACGCACGGACCATCGATCGATCGCGGGGGGATTGGACCATTCCTTGATGCCATTGCTTCAATTTCAAGGTGGTTGTTTCCCAGCCGATTTGATTGTCTCTTTCCTTTCGTCCCCACCCTATCTACCACACGCATCTTCTCGCTGCCACGCACCGTCAAGCTTGATAGAGCCTGTTCATCATCCATCCATATTGATTACGATATCCAATCAACGCCCGCCACCATTGTCGCCACCACGCACATCCTCCCATCCATCTCTCTCAAAGGCTTTTCAACGAGCACTATTCAAATTAAATCACCATAACCCCAAATGACAAAAATTACCTACAACATGATGCAAAACTCGAACCACTCGACGCCAATCCAATCGCCGTCACCCTCCATAGACGCCGAAACGTCCTCCGCGGATCCCCTCTCCCCTCACCACATCAACAACTTTCAACCCTCCACCAACAATGTCATCGTGGAGGGACAGCCGTGCTCGGATCCGAACGAGGCGTTGGAGCTATTGAATATGGAATTGGGACGGTTGAGGGATAGCAAGCCGGGGTGTGCGCTTTTTAGGGCGTATGCGGCGCAGCCGATGTTGTTCGATGATGGGTTTAAGAGGGGATTTTTGCATGCCGAGAATTACGTGGTCAAGGTGAGCGAGATTTTTATTTGAGGGTTATTTAATTTATAGACTGATCAACTCTTGGCTGGCCGCACTGCCCATGATTTAATGTCATATCGCTAACACATAATATTGTGCATACACTGATTTATTACCACCATGCACAACGGCAGGCAGCAGCCGACCGCATGATCTCCTACTGGGAAGCCCGGGCCGACCTCTTCGGCAACGATCGCATGCTCCTCCCCATGGACAAATCCGGCACGCTGAAGGAGGAGGACAACGTCGCCTTGGAACGGGGAGTGGTTCAAATTTTGCCGCAGAGGGATACGGACGGACACGCGCTGGTGTTTTACGATCCCAGCAGGCACGATCCCAAGTTGGGATATTCCAATCAGAGCATGGTGAGTTAGTTGGTTCATTATTATTATATGATTGATGATATATCCTGGTGCAAGCTTTAGACGTCGCTTTTGGGCTTGAGTTGTCGTGAAAATAGGGGGGATCCCTATCCTTACGACGCATTATTTGTTCTTGCTTGGCCGGAGGGACTATTATTATTATTACTATTGTTGTTGCACCCGCATGCTAGAGGCTATGGTTGGTTATTCTGCACAAAATATGCATACCATAATCCAAAAGTATGGGAATCATACCCTTTGCTCGTTTCGTCTCTTCAACACAGCAAAATACGCTGTAATTTGTTTTGATTATTTAAGGGAGGCCACCTACCAATGCAAGATATTATGCTTCTAGGGACTGGTTGGCATTGATTTGTGGGAACTAGTCTGAGGTTGCATTCTTCCAGCAAACCTGCCAGCCGCTGGCAGGGGGGTGATAGGTTTAGCTTTGAGGTTCATTTTTGTCTTGAAATGGATTATTAGCAGAGCTGCTCCTGAGTTTGAAATATACGTCTTTTTCTTGCACAACTTTTGCTCATACATGTTTATTTAATTCCACTGCAACCAATATTGCTCTATAGCTTCGCGTGGTCTGGTACTTAATGCACGTGGCAATGTCAGACCCCCTGACCAAAGAAAACGGCTTCGTCCTGCTCGTATACCCCAAACAATGCACCCCCGAACAAATCGATCGGGATCTCATCGCCAAGGGCTTAACCATCGTCGGAAGCATCATGCCACTTCCCTGGAAGGGATTTCACATTTGCCATCCCTGCTCGTCCTACAATAAGTACTTCCCCCTGGTGAAGATGCTCTCTCCCACTAGGATTAAGGACAATATCGCGGTTCATTTCGGAACGGACGAGCACGTGTTGCAGTGCATGGCGAGCTATGCATTGCCCCCGGAGAGGTTGCCGACAGAGGTTGGGGGAACGGCGCAGTTTGATTTTTCTCAGTGGGTCGTGGAGAGGAAGCAGGCGGAAGGGGCAAGGGCGTTGAGGATTTCTACTCCGAGGCCTGGGAGTACGGGGACGGAATCTGTGGATGAAGTCATGCTTGATATGCCGAGTCCACTGGGTATTGGTAAGTTTGGAAGCTATATTTGGTATCAATCAAACATTTCTGTCTTTGGGGTTACATTTAATTGATGCGTGTTTCAATCCCATGCTTGAAAATTCTGGTCACTACAGCTCGTGCATGCGCAGCTGCTGCTACCGACCGACCTAAAAGTGCATCGTCGCGTTCAAGCACTGCATCTCCCCGTTCAAATACCGCATCCCCCGCCGCCCCATCCCCGTCTGCTGGAGCTCCCGAGGCAGACGCAACCAAGTCATCCACCGCCAAAACGCGCCGCCCTGGCAGAAAAGGTGACGCCCGTATGCATCGCGCCGTCACACTTAAAATGGCCAGTAACGACAAGTCACTGGTCGAGGCGTTGCAGGAGGGTGGATTCAACTTTGATGGTCTTAACGAAAAGGGTAAGCCGCACCATGAAGTATTTGATCAGGATGGCGTGTCATTGATGCAGAGGAAGAATCAATTGTTGAGGAGGATTAGGGTGGAGAAGAAGAAGAAAAAGGAGGAGGCAGAAGCCAAGGGGGAAGATTGACAATGATCACGCAAAAAGTTCCCAGGTGTAATCAATATGTGTTGATGTCTTGAGCTTCTGGGGGTGGCAGAGTGTAAATGAGTGCATACAAGAGATTGCTACCAAGAGTCAAAAATTCACGCTGAACATTCTCTGGGAGGGGATATTCCAACGTACCATATCATGTCAGTTTTTATCATGGAGCGGTTGCCGTGTGTTAAGTGCACTTAGGGTTAGGATATAGTGATGCACAGGCAATCTATGGTATGGAGGCCTCTTACAAGATTCATTTTTGGGGTTCAAGGTGGGCAGTGCTGTGTTAGCTCTGCTTTATTTACAAGATAGTGCAATCACAACTTTTTAAAGATTTTAAGTATACAATTATTGACCCTCCAAGAATATGATTGATACATCACACGAATTATCTGTCTCATCTGAACCAGGCAGGGGGCTGAGTTACAAATCACATCCTAAAACTTGAAAATTGTCTAGACGATGAGGGAGCTTTGATTTGATCTGTGTGATTGTGGGAAGAGCTGGGCCAGGGGGGGAGTCCCTGCCTCTGGAACGACATTTTGTCATACTAATTCCTATGTAGTAACGATCTAGTAGGCTGCCCCTGAATGAATTGCCATGTTTGTGCATGAGCGGCTTTTTGAATTACTCCCATCCATATCCCCTCTCCCCACATCGATCTCAGTCTCGGTCTCAATCTAGTAGAGTAGTCTTAAGTTGGTATGGCGCGTGACCGCCACGTTTCATCAGAATGTCGCTATGGCCAGTGGTTGATTGGGATGCCTCTCAAGGAACTTGAACGGATGAAAACGCCAGAAGAAGTTTACAACATGGCCATGCAGCCTTCTGTGGATATTATGACTGGAAGAATTTCTTGCGTGAAGCTGGGAGAGAAGCATGTTGAGGTGCCCAGTTGGCCGTTGAAGGATTAAGTTCGTTTCCTCTATCATATCCTGAATGAATATGACCCAACCTACGATGAGACTATTTGAGACAAGGCTAGAGCAAAGAAGATGAAACATATTAACAGGTTCATATCATACCCTGATCACTGCAAGCAGCCTGATTACTTGTTGGAATTGAAGCTTTGCGGGAAGGAGGGGTGTAAACTCTGTCCAAGGAAGCTGCGGGTAATATGTCTTGGCAATGACAGACTGACCAAGGAGGTGACATCTTTTTGTGCCCTGCCACGCTTGAACGATTCAGGCGATGAGTTTTCGTCAATCGAAGAAGAGTATAGAGCGCATGGACTAAGGTAATAGTATCGTAGCCCAATTGTTAGTAATAAACTCTGTTAGGACAAATTATGAGGCTACGATATTACTATTGTCCGCTCCTGATCGCTCGGGTGATAATCTGGTTAGCTCGTAGTTTCCTACTTAGCTTGTAGTTAACTAAACTAACTGGATTAGAG